>VDFB02383410.1:0-28048 GCA_007258455.2 Sequoia sempervirens | reverse complement strand
GATGTCCACCATTCAAGCAACAATCCTGTCATCTTCCACGTGTGGAAGAAAGATACATCGCCAAGGTGAATAAGCACCATTCCAACTAACACAAGCAAAAGATCCTTGTGACATCTTCAACAAGATACTGCTACCACTTCACTATGCTCAAAACGCTATACAGAAGCAATATCAACTTCAAAGTTTCAAACAGAGCACAACCATGAAGTCATTCTTCAAAAACAAGATAAACAACACCAGTTAAAACAATAATTTGACTAACTGCTTCCATCCAACTAATAAAACCCACATGACTGAAACTAGCACCCACAACTCGTGCTATACCATCCAATCTCATATACCTCAATAGGTATCACCATTAGTAAACTTCTGCCAATTCATTAACCAACTCATTAATAGCAAATAAAAGCTCCAAGTGTCAACCAGTCGAAGAAGACAAGACACATACAGAGACTCCCACTGCCTGAGTAATCCAGATCTAAAAAAAAAAGGGCAACACAAGTCTACCAATACAGCACATAGGAAATGTAACCATGTATTGCCAGGGAAATATCCACAATGATATGCACAACCTGCAACAAACTGATACAAGAAACTTTTCTCTCACCACAAACCTTCACGGCCACAGAGAGAAATTATGCACATCATCTTCCTGTAGAACATCCTCCTACATACACTTCTAACGGCCAGCTGTGTCAAGAATGATCTCCTTCACATCCCAAAAGAAAAACCTTAACAATATCCATTTGTTCAATCACCAAGATCAAACCAACTTCTAATATCATGTAATCAACATGGATGTAAGCTTCTCAAAGAAGATCAAGCTAAAACATTTCCCATTTCAAGAAATCAGCCCATGTATCATCTCCTACCAATTCTCATCAGTAAATGACATAACACAAAATCTCAATGAGATAAAACAAATTGTACAACTTCCACTATGAATATTCCAGAACCAAATGTAACAGTAATTTAAGATCCATATCATGAAAGTGAACTTAATAAAACACATCTGAAAAATATAATGGGCCAAATACCTTTCAGATAAACTGCCGAGTAGACCAAGAGTGGGAACGAGAATACTCCTCCAAGATATGCAAGTAATCATGACTAATCCAAGAGAAAGCAGATCTCTGCTGAACCTCAATGCCTCAACTTGTTGTGTGGGGTTTCTTTTGAACTTCAGCTAGAAAAAAACTTAACAAGAAAATAAGTACACATTTCTCTATAAGAGAAAACAAATGCACCTTATTCTTCTTTCAGCGTATCCAGAGTACTAGCAACCTATCATCTTCATGTTAAAACTTCGTAATCAGAGATTACTGCACTTACCAGCAATGTGTTTTAAAATAATCAAAAGTAACCCGGGAAGAAAAAGAATGCTCGTATCACCTGTCAAAAGTTCCAATCAACTAAATCAGGAACTTATCATGACACCATGATCTACACATCCCCTTAGGAGATCCCATGCTTCAAGTGACTTCTCCATTGTCTCAAGTACAATGCACAATGTCAAAACTCTAGTGCACAATGAGTATACCATGACATAAAGCAAATAGGGATCGAAACCAACATCACTCCCCATCAAGCAACTTCACCAACACTCCCTGCCCAATTTCCACTCAAGCTGCCCTCCTGTTCAAGATGTTGTCACTACTCCCTCTCTAAAATGATGTCCATGGTAAAGCAGCAAACCTCTCACAGCAAATGGATCTTAAAAGCCCTCTCCTGAAGCTATCTACAACACCAGCAGGTCTATTCACCACCATGGATGAATCACAAATACCCAAGTAGAGCTCCCACTGAAACGTGACACCTGAGCTCTCCAAGCATCATGACCACCTGCTTTAGGTTCCCATAACCAACTATTCAGGTACTCTATAGTATCCATCCCCTTATCTCAAAACAATCACACCAATGCACAAGTGACCAACGACAAGGCCAACAAACTAGTCTACACCAACAATGAATCAATCCTCATGGATAAAGATAGTCCACATCCAAGTTATCTCACTGCAGCCAATGGGTAGCTAATCCATCAACCGCATAACTCATAGATCACAATCATCGAACATGCAAACCCATCAGCACATTGGAAACTGGAACACTAAGATTTCAAAGAGAATATCCATGTAGACAACATGACTCAAACACCAGATTATGCCAAACATGTCTACAACGAGCACCATAATCAAGGAACTCACAAGTACCACCATAGGAATGCTGAGTGAAAAACCAAGTACCAACACTCCCATGCAGAGAAGAAATCACACCTCAAACCATGCACAAAGCATGCATGCAGAATTGCAACTATCTCATCTAGCAACACCCCAAAAGTTAGGCTCTAGAAAATAGCTTATCAACAACTCCACATAACCACAAGTTTTTCTTAACTATGTAAAACCTGCAAAACCACTGAGCCATGCAAATACAAAACATCCTTAAAAAAGGAAACAACAGTTCAAGAAAAATCCAGGCCCCTTTTAGGCCATACCTAAAACCATCAACATGTACATGCATCTGAGAAAAAGAGAAAGGCTATTCTAGAAGCTTGCAAATCATCTAATGATTAACTCCATAGCCTTTATGTATTTGAGGTTAACAGGAAACTGTGCCTTCCAACACCAGGGAACACCACCTAGCATAAGCACTCTCTTCCATGGCTGAGAAACAACCTAGGCTTCTCCATATCACCGAGGAGCCTGCCACACAAACACCCAATATGAAAGCTTTACTACTACACAGCCATGAAGCATAGAAATCCACCTCATACTCCAAGGTTAAACCGCTACCGGCCAGGAGACACGGATCACAACATGATCAAATCCCTATGCCATCTTGACCATCCTTCAAGCTGCATGCTATCTCAGACTACCACAAGGCTTCCACTCACCAAAAGATCAATACATCAAATGATTCCTCCAGATTTCCTCCAACCTAACAAGCTAAGAAATCTTCACAGGAGAAATACCCAGAACTAGCAACCAGAAGAAGGCTCTGATACCACTTGTAAGGAAAATTATGTTGCATCTCAGAGAAATCTCTAAGAACATTGGTGCCTTAAGTATTTCAATTTTGATTTACCTCAAAGACACGTACAACTATGTCCTAAAGCGGAACAGACACAGTTTATTCCCACATTAATCCTTCTGAGAGAATCATAAGTAAATTCAACAGTAAGAAATGACAGATTCTAGAAACAAAATCAACACAGATGAAAGACAAGACAAAAATCAGAACACAAAGATTTACGTGGGGAAAATCCTCTTGGATAAAAAACCCCACACTCCAAAGATTGAGCCATTGTATTATTCAGCAACAGAATGGTTACAATACAAATTCAGGCTCATAGCCTCTTCAGAGATTCATCTTGTTCATTCTAGAAACAACTGGTAGCAAACTCAACATGAGAGATCAACCATGGCATTCATGGCCAGGAGAGATTCCAACAACAAAACCTGCTTCTCTCTTTTGCTTCGACCTCATGGCTTCGGCCTTTTGGCCAGCCACTCGGTCCTTACTCTATAGTTCTCTCTCTCTGGCTCTCGGCTCTTCAGCTTTCTGGCTTATCAACTTCCTTCTTTCTTACTCCATCCAGAACGTCCAATGCATACATATATGCATTCATTCTCAATAGTCAGAAAGCAATCACCGACTGAGCATCATCATCGTAATGAAGATGTTTCCACTCTAGTGTAGATTTTACCTTCCACACATAAACGGTTGCAACGGTTCACATTTTGCCTTCTTGGGTAGGTCCTCATCCCACCACGTCGGACAGTCTTCACTCAGTCAACAGTGATCAACTTGTGTCGCATGTTGGTGAGACACAAGAAGTGTCTCCCCGATGCCACAAGACGCATTTACACATTGTCACCAAGAGTCGTCTCCATCAGAAAGAGGTTCCACCGAGCTTACAAGTTGCTTCGACCTCAGCATGCTCATCGGTGAGACTATCGTTATCACCAGGAGATCACATCGAAGTCATCAAGTCATACCGAAACCCATTGTATTCCTATTGGCATCCATCTATCAGCAAGAGTCACTTCATCGACATGATCAGTGAGACCTCTCACCAACCTTCAGTTGAACTCATCCACCAACGCTATCGCTAAGACATTCAACTGTCACCAAGAGGTTTCACCGAGGTCTTCAAGTCACGTAGACGTGAATGTTCTCATCGACAAGACTATTGTCTTTTGCCGAGACCTCACCACGTAGAAGCCGGCTAAGAAAAACAGGTCTCGCATCAGCTGCCAAGAGCTTACCGAAGTCGATCACCCCGCAAAGATTATTGCCGGCAGGGAGGTATTTTTCCGGGGCCGCCGGTACAATTATGATATTAGCATCAGATCTCCAACCGGTAGTTTTGAAAGTCAACTGTTGACTATGTTTCAGGTGGAAATTAACAAGAAATCTCACTTCATGATATCAATATCGGTCCAACGGAAGACTCATTGCACCTGTGCGATGACGAGGTGGAAGTTAATCGTCCGTCCCGAGGTCACCCAGATGCAATGAGCGCTAAGTGGACCATTCGATATCATGAGAGATGGGTTCTTGTTGAACCACTACTCATGAAACATGGGTCAATGAGTTTGACTCGAAACTACACGGTTGAATCCTGATAGCAATATCATAATAAGATTATTGCTCTTCGCCAAGACCTCATACTGAGTTTCCAAAGTCATATCGAAATGTGCTTCCATCGGCAAGACCAACACCTGTCACTAAGACTTCACCTCGCAAGTTCCAAGTTACCCCAAGTCAATCATGTCGACCAGACATCCACGTTCACCAAAACTTCATGCTGATAGGAACAAGTCATACCAATTTCTTCATCGGCCAGACAAACCAAAGGTCATGTTGATATTGGAAAGACTTCCTATTGTCGCCGAGACTTCTCATCGAGACCCTTGAGTTAGCGCGAGTGTTTAACATCAGTGAGACATTCCTCAATCGCCAAGAGATCTTCCCGAGAGTTTAAGTCACCCCGAACCTGCTTATCGGTGAGACTTCTCCTGGTCGCAATGACTTCCTGCCAAAACCTTTTGTTATCCCGAAGACTCTAAGTTGCCATGAGTCTCCCCGAAGCCCGATAACAAACCCTTCTGTCGCTGAGACATTCCACTCAATAGAAGTTACAACGAAGGCCATAAGTCATAGTGATAGGCTCCTTCGACAAGACAAAAGCATTGTCTTGGTGACATGAGAAAAACACTGCTAGTCAGCCAGACAATAGGAATGTCACAGCGACTATGCTTTCTCAGAGGTTTCAGCTTGTGAGATTGAGGCATATTTTCCAACAATATAGACACTAATCAAACAGAAAAAGTACTTCATGAATTTCATGATGGAACTTCAAGATGTCACTTTGCTCTAAGAACAACAGCCTAGAAAATTATGAGAGTCAGTTATTACTGGCCAAGCTTGTTTAAGTATGCCTATGCTTGGGCAAAGAAATGTGTTAAATGTGATTTATTTGCAGGAAAAGAGAGGCTTCCAACTTTTCCTCTATAGCCAATTCAGGTAGAATAGCCCTTCATGAGATGGGGCATTGACTTTATTGGACCAATAAATCCACCTTCCTTGAAAACTCTTGGGGTAGGCCAAGTAAGCATTCAAAGTTTGACAACTTCTAGACTGGCCCATTTTTCATCACTGAATGCAAGGAGCACTCAAACATTGTTTTGAGGTATGATCTACCTTGATAAATGTTAGGTTAGGTTTCCTGCTTTCAATAAAGTGTTGTTGCACTGTAGTTTAGTTGCATGTTTAATTCCCTAAGTGCTTTTCAGCACAATTAGGTAGTTTCATTCCCGCTATTTTTTTTCAATAAATGCCAAGGTGTCATTCATACTGTCAATTCTGAGTTTTAGAAGTTTTAAAATTGTTTTCCTAGGTCATGAGCCTAGTTTTTGAGTGACTCCATGCTCAAGGATAGGTCTAGGCAGCTAGTCAGAATGTTTAGTAGGCAAACATGCAACAGATGTCACCAAAAATGTTGCTTGATTTCGCTACTTACTCAATTATGGTAGAGCTTGTTGATTTTAAACTAGGGAAAATGAGGTACATTTCATTAACTTTCCTACATTATATTCAGATGTATAATGAAACAATTTAGAAAAGATTACAATTACAGATCATTGCATTCATACACATGCATATAATAGAAGAAAGATTCTAATCTTTTCATAAAATATTAATCTTTATTGAATGTAAAAGTGTACATTATCTCACACAAGCCATGAGATTAACTTAACTTATTCAATACAAATTATGAAAGATTTATACATGAATAAGTAAAGGAAACAAATGAATATGCATAGAAGGAAAGTAACCAGCCATTACCTGTGAATGACTGGTCTTGACTGGTGTCATTTTGTTCTACTATTGTCTCTAGCTTCATTTGTCCCTTCTAGCTCCATACTGCTCCTAGTCTTGCATATGACAATAACAATGGTGTTAGAACATGCTCTAAGCAATTACTGACTACAAACATTATATACACATTCACCCTATGCATGTATAAACCAATCATAATGTGCATTAAAAATCCATGTGTACATTTTAGGTGTCCCAAAAAACCATTGGGGTCATCAAACACACCTAAAATATACATTTTTTTAACTTGTTTGCTCATGTGCAGATACAGGTACATTTATGTTTCTGATCTAATCTATCAAGTTACAACATGAGTGGGGATAAATGAGGCTCCCAAAAGAGTTGAGCCCAGCTCATAACATGACATAAGCAATCTGAACATCATGAGAATCTATATGGTGTTTTACAGAAGTTTCAAAAATGCACCAATATGCAAAGTGTGAATAATATTAGTGTTGCAAGGTAATTCCATTCTCAGAATGCATTGCACATTAAAAGGTTAACATTATTTCATTCACATAATTTTTGTAATATGTAAAAGCATAACAATGCAAGCCAGCAGTCATTGTGCAAAGAGATTTTTCTATTTTAAATACCAAGTATGAGGTGCCATGGAAAAGAGAGTTACTCATCAACAAATGAAAGGTTTCTCTCTTTTATTATCTGAGTATGAATAAGCAAGCTAAATGAGAATCTTTATGAATGTCTTATTCATTTTTCAGACATAAATGCATAATACATTCACAAAGTAAAGATTATGACAACTTCAAAAATTTCAACAGTATGGAGTTTCTAGAGAATTTAGTGTTGTATTACATTTTAAGTTAGTAAAGACCATGTCTTTTGTAATATTTGTAATATGATACCACAAGCACAAAGTTGAAGATTTTATTTTATCTAGAATTCAAAAATACAGAACAATGGGAAACTGGAGCTTATGGATGGAATAAATCCTCAAGGGTTTTTCTCATGGCAACATTGAGAAGGATTCAACACAAAAAAAGGAAATTTTCAGAAGTAAAGGGACTTTTGAAAGGAAATGAATACACAATGAAGCTATGGGTATGTAGAAACCCAGAAAATGACCACAACCCAGAAAATGAAATACACAGAGGTTTGACATATTCATCCAAACTTACGAATTTCCATAATCCTAAAAAAAATGTGAAAAGGGGTTTATTTATTTTTCCCAAGAAATAAATATGATCATGGTAGCCTGTAGAAGAAACCCATACCTAGGTAAGAATAGAAATGGCCAAATGAATATAGAACAGTAATGAAGTCACAAGAGGAATATATTGAAGGAGGAAGCCTTCATTGTTTGCAAAAGAATTACAAACCCAGGTTATGTGTGCCACAAGATTCTTAGCCATGGCTAAGGTTCACAAGAGAAAACCCCAAATGAAGAAAACAACTCATGGTCGCAACTAAACAAAAATATAAATACACAAAACCCTCATGGCGGCCATAAGCATTTATCTAAGTATGATAGCAACAAAAGAGAGGGATAAATAACATATTCAAAGCTTACCTTTATCACTTGCTAGAGAGCCGTGTGTCAAAAGTTACATATCTCCCTCAAATTCGGCCACAAAATGAAGCAGAACAGATAGAGGATGAAAAAACACAATAGATACATCAAAAACCCAGTTAGCCATGGCCAATGTTGATAATATCAAAGAAACATGAAGAATGACTACAAAAGTTGTGGCCATGGAAGGCTTGTATACCAAAACAAATTGAAAATAAAGGTATTTTATCATAATTACCTTTAAAAAATGGGCTTGCCAATGTAAAATACAAGTTTCAGTGCCACTGTAGCAGTCGTTTTTCTTCCTCATAATTCTGGAGTATGTTCATTGAAACCCTTATGGACAGTGGCACTATCTTTATCTTTGTGGCTCGATGGATGAAAATGAAATACTTGTCAAGCTTTGGCTTGGTTTTTGCTTTAGGGTTTTAACCTAAATGTATGTCGATGGAGTTTGGGTGTATTTTTTTTGCTCATGTTTTAAGTTAAACATGCCCTTATTTCCACCACGGGCTAAGACTTATGTCTTATGCCTTGTCTATGCTTTATGCCTTGTGTACTTTAGGCATTTTTATACATTTTGACTCAACAATAATTTTGCTTAGAATTTTAACTAAATGCTTAGTTTTTTATTATTTTTGCACTTGTTTATATTGTAAAATGCTTAAGTTTAGGTGATATTTTATAAATCACTTAAATTTAAAGCATTACCTTTAAATGCAAAAATTGTGAAAACATGTGCTAAATGACCAAAGTCATAAAGCTTTCAACACATAAAAGATAAGATGGTTTTATCCTTTATGATGTGACCAAGTCATGAAATGGAGAATGAATTGTATTGTTGTATTGATGGCATGCCACGAATGGAGGGAGGTTATTTGCAGTTAGCAAACATGAGGAGAGCATCTAGGGGTTTTTTTTTTACCTTTTATGAGCATTGGAGGGAATCTTGGAGCTTTTTGAGTTGTCATTATGTTTGACATGGTCAAACTTGACCATTTCAACATTTTGAGCTTTTTGGATGAGATCTAGAAGCTAGATTTGTGGCTTTTTGTTGCATCCGCCCATGAGCCTTCTAGAACTGCTTTGGTGGAGCTTGCTTACTTACTCACTTTTTACTCATTTTGAGTTATTCTTCTTTATACAGCTTTTAGACTTAGTGACTTTGACAATCCTAAGGGGATTCTTCCAAACTTTTGCAACTTACATGGACATGAAATACAGTGCAGACCTTGGAAACATTGAATGGAGATAGTTTTTCCTTCCTTATTCTTTTGCTTCATTGTGTACAATTTTGATTAACTAGATTACTTGTGAAATATTTCCATTTTATGATAATTGTGTCTCATATTCAGCACCTTTTTAGCAAAGAATGTGTTATTGTAGGTTATAATCAGAGTCTGAAATGCAGGTTACTTTAGCTATGAAATTTATTTCCTCCTAAAGATTCATGCATCGGCCTCTTTATAAAATATTTATGCAAAACACATACATATAGGTTGTGCAAGTTTGTTTTCTTCAAATCATTGTATGTTAAGTGTACTGAAATCTGAATTTCTAGTCCAAATACCAGTTAGGTGTATCACCATTAGGAAGTAGTGTTTACCAATTTTGTTTTATCATTTTTTCAGTAATCTTTCTCCCTTTTCCCCTCAAGAATCAAGTAGACTTTAGGTGATAACCAATAGGAAGTCGAGGCCTTCTCTAGAGGTTTGGTCTCATTCAAAGTGGGATCATTCCCATGTTTCACCAGATTGTTGAATTCTAAATTCAACAATGTGCAGATTTTAGTGATAACAATTAGTATACAAACACACAACAATATCATTCCAACATTACATGTTCTCACAGTGATTGGATCAAGCATACATCATCTATACTCAATGTTAGTTGTGACATGTGTCACATATAAATAATGTAACTAGCTCCTATACACCTCACAACTATGCACAACAATTAGCTCAAGCCTATATCACATAGACATAGTGTGACTTACATACATCATAGTTGCACATGGTTACTATCTTAGGCATGTTAATGATATTGAGCAGCTTCGGGTTCATCCTTCCAGCCTCGAGTAAAGTCATAAATAAATGTAGCCTATTGGCTATTTATTTATATGTGAGAATCAATGTGCATGGGCACATCTCTTTGTAAATAATATTATTCTTATTCTGGCCGACCTTCTTTATGACTTGTATTGATTATTTATCATTGTAACTTGGCCGACTTGTTCAAATTGTAATTTATGAGGCCGACCTTGTGAGGTCTATTATAGCCATGTATTTAGAAGAGACTACCTCTCTCCTTGATTACCCTGAAGCAAGTTCGTTTTCTCTCATTCATTCAAGTGCGAATTTTATCCAAGAGCAGGTTGCGAATTTCTGTAAGTGCAGATTTAGGTATCAAGGGAGGGCAGATTATCATCTGTTGTGCATCTAGTGTAGATGCTAAATATTGGCCTTGTGATTGGCCTCATTGTAAAGTGAATTGTTGCCATTATTTATATATAAAAGAGAGATCTTTGTTGCTGGGTTTTTCTCCCTCAAGAGGAGGGTTTTCCCAGGGTATCTGGTGCGTTATTGTGTCTGATTTTGAATTAATTTTCTGTGCATTCAATCTGATCTTTAGTTTTCAACATGGTATCAGAGCGGGTTTCGAGGAAATTGATCAGATTTGCTTAAGAGTCTATCTCAGAAATTTTGGGAAATCGATCTTGGAGAAGATCTGTTGATAACACATTCGGTGCAGAATAATCAATCTTTAGGCTTGAGTTTGTGCAAAAGAATCAAAGGCTACCTGGAGAAAGTCATGTCTTTATTTGTCAGACTCATTCCTGTGATATCTTTATTCGCACCTGACCTGGGCATTTGTCAAATGTTGAGAATCACGCCTTCTGTACAATAGAAGTGTCGATACATACTTTGGAGGAGATGATTCAACTTCCTGGTGCCGCTTCACATCCATAATCCTTGAAGAATGAGCATTGTTAGTGATGCCACTATTTAGTGATCATTTGGTTGATTGTTGAGAGGCTTGAACAAAAGCTCTAAGTGATGTCGCCGATATCTGTTGGATTTATTCTCTGAAAATGCTTACTCGGGTCAAAAGTCTCTTCAATGCGTATTTCCCTTGAAGATCGATGGGTTTCAAGTGTGTCGCGCATCTCAGCCGAAGTCAGCGCACATCAATATGAAGAAACTTCAGACTGGCGTATTCTATCAGGAATAGAGATCGTTTCCTGGAGTAATTTCAAATTGGCTCGTGACTGCATCGCCTTTGGCTCTCGCCACTCTCCAAACGGTGTATCACTCCGACGACACCCTTAGAGAAACGCGATTGCAATTTCTCAACATCATCTCCAGGTTACCTCATCTCTGTCTCTCTAAGCGCTAATCACGAGGGTGGTTACCTGAAGTCGCAACAGAGTATTGATGGCATATAGGCGGATCTAAAGCTACAAAAGGAACGAATTGAGGGCATACGCGATCTTGTATTCTGCGACTGGTATCTTTCAAGATCATCTCGATAAGCCTGTAGCGTATTTGTATTGGAGATCGATGAAATCTATTGGTTATCTAACAAGTAATATGCAGATAGTTGAGTCTAGTGCAAGAGCCTTCATTAAGGAAAGGCGTTCGCTCATTGAAATCTTCTTGGAATCTGAATTCCCCATCTGTCAGGCGCATGGGAAGTGGACGAGTAAATTAAAAGGATTTCCAGATGTTTCAAGAGCAGTTTCATGATTTCCAGTGTATCTGTATTATGATTGCCAGTGTATCTTATCCAATCGCGGAATGCATTCAGGGCTGTCCTTCAGAATCATCGATTCAAATTGTCATATTTCTGCAACAGGTCGTGTGGAAGCAATTGATGCTAGGACACGATGTTGTTTGGACTGAGTCCCAGAAAGATTGAAGGCACATATTACAATCTATCGACATCAGGCATTATGTCAATCCTGGATGGGCTCTCAACAAAAGTACAGTTCATCAATGTTGGACGAATTACTAGATAAGTATTCTTTTGTGTTTCCTTAAATTCATTTTTTTTGTTGAAAGTCAGACTGCTGAGTTGTGCAAATCTGACATCATTTGTTGATCTTGTGTGTAGTAAAGATCATGTTGTCTTTCTCTTGAATAAGTGATCCTTGGATGAGATCCTTTGGGAGTCACCTTTCATTCATTATGAGTTTTCCATGCAAATTATGAAGATCTCTGAGTGTGACTCTGAGATGAAAAAGAGAACTGCATTTTCGTTGTGATATGATGATCACATCGATATCTTTCTCCATGTTCATGGACTGCGATGGTGCCTTGAGAAGGCTAGTCCTATATTGAACATGCTGACTGCAGATAAGAAATCTATAGTTGTGCAGACTGTATTTTGTTGATGCTGAGTTTAGCACTCTCAAGAGGAGCAAAAGATGGAAGCAGGATATATCAGAATTCAATCAAGATAAGTTTCCTTATCCCTTCATTTTGATTCCTTGATGTATTTCTCTTATAGGTTGATTAATCCATGTTTTAATTTTGTTCATAAATTCTTATGTATTCATGCTATAACCTGTGATAGTAAACTTTGTATGATATTTCTTTGGATAGTTATAAACAGTTAGTAATCTCTCTCTAAAATGCTTGCAGTTCAATGTTCTAAGAACAAGAAGGTGATGAGAGATTGCTTAGTGATGAAAAACTTGAGGCATCTTGTGAGAAAGTCATGCCAACCAAAGAAATGATCAAGCAGCCATGGGACTGAGTTGGTGGCCAGAGGGAGTTCACTTCCAGAAGTCTTCTTTGCAATCTCTGAAGCAAGGATCAAGAGGGAGTCTTGTAACTCATTGAGAAGAAGTGAAGATTGTTGCATTGAAAGGCTAGGTGCTAAACCCTTAGAGGATCCCTTTAGTTGCTGAGATCATAATTGCTCAAGATTGTCTTCTGGATTTGTCATTGATAGCTCCGCAAACCTATTTAGAATAGAGTAATCTGGGAAGAGGTCGAGGAGGACTATCCTGAACCCTCTACAATACCAAGAGGTGTGCGTTGGAAAGCTTTTATCTAAGTCAAAGTGTTGCAGGCAATCTTGGATGAAGAGGTCGGAAGATTGATGCATGTGCTTAAAGATTCAGAGGGAGTCTGCTGAACCTGAAGAAGATGTAGCTAAGCATATCCTGAGATACTTGCGTGACACATTTGGATATGGGTTGAGGTATACTTCAAATGCAGACTTGGAGTTACTCGGTTTCACTGATTTGATTGGGCAGTTGTGTCCAGATCGGAGAAGCACCTCTGGTGGCTTCAGTTTAGGTTCCACTATGATTTCAAATTGCAGCGAAGAGCATGTAGCAAAGTCACAGTAGCAGTAATTTTAAGCTTGCATGGCAACTCGAAATGTGGCCGTAAGCTCTGCAATTGTTTGGACAATCAATGGAGCCTACCATTATTCATTGTGATAATCAGAGTTGTGTGAAGCCTTCTGTCAATCCTGTGTTTCATGACAGATCCAAGCATATTGAGATCAAGTACCACTATATCAGAGATATGGTACTGTGGAAGGTTACAATTGAGGTCCATTAGCACTGATGAGCAGACGCAGATATTCTCACCAAGCCTCTCGCCAGGACAAAGTTTGTATACTTTCGAGACAAGCTTGGTATGGTGGAGAATCCAGCCTTGACTGAGTATGAGTCTCAGTATCAGTGAGCCTTGCTTAATGAGTTCTTCTATGTGAGAGAAGTTCGAGGTGAAATCCCTTGTTAATGCACTTTCTTCTGTGATAGAAGAATTTGAGGTGAAAGCCCTCGTTTCCACCCTCTGAGAGAGTCATGGTGGATGTCATGTGTGCGACTCCATGACATATGTTGTACTTGTGTTTCACCCTCTGGGAGAGCCATGGTGAAAGTCACTTGAGGTGACAACATCGCGCAAGTGATGAACACTTGTACTTACTATTGCACTTTCTTATGTGATGGAAGAATTTGAGGTGAAAGCCCTTGTTTCCACCCTCAGCTGAGTCATGGTGGATGTCATGTGTGTGACTTCATGACAACATCACATGAGAGAGTCCGTGATGATCTTCTTGTACTTGTGTTTCACCCTCCGAGAGCCATGGTGAAAGTCACGTTGAGGTGACAACATCACGCAAGTGATGAACACTTGTACTTACCATTTGATGGTTGATATCGAGATGATATCTAATATCACATCGAAGTGATATCCTTCTCTTTATATCTGATTGCAGGCAATGATGGTTGATGGACCTCATATTGAGATGATTCGTATTGTGCAGTTGGAAGTTCTCTCCCTAACTGAGAGGGAGTGTTAATGATATTGAGCAGCTTCGGGTTCATCCTTCCAGCCTCGAGTAAAGTCATAAATAAATGTAGCCTATTGGCTATTTATTTATATGTGAGAATAAATGTGCATGGGCGCATCTCTTTGTAAATAATATTATTCTTATTCTGGCCGACCTTCTTTATGACTTGTATTGATTATTTATCATTGTAACTTGGCCGACTTGTTCAAATTGTAATTTATGAGGCCGACCTTGTGAGGTCTATTATAGCCATGTATTTAGAAGAGACTACCTCTCTCCTTGATTACCCCATGAAGCAAGTTCGTTTTCTCTCATTCATTCAAGTGCAAATTTTATCCAAGAGCAGGTTGCGAATTTCTGTAAGTGCAGATTTAGGTATCAAGGGAGGGCAGATTATCATCTGTTGTGCATCTAGTGTAGATGCTAAATATTGGCCTTGTGATTGGCCTCATTGTAAAGCGAATTGTTTCCATTATTTATATATAAAAGAGAGATCTTTGTTGCTGGGTTTTTCTCCCTCAAGAGGAGGGTTTTCCTGGGTATCTGGTGCATTATTGTGTCTGATTTTGAATTAATTTTCTGTGCATTCAATCTGATCTTTAGTTTTCAACAAGGCATACATCACATATACATAGTGGGAATAATTCACATACATATGTGATAATTTGTGCATGCATCATATATACACAACTCAAGCACCCACCACATATACACAACATGAATAATTTAACAACCTCATAAGTATGCATAGTGTACAACTAGAAAAAGGAAAGTAGTTGCATCCTTATTGCAAGTATCTTTCCCTTCTCCTAGTTCACTAACAAAATCCTATAAGTGCATCCCATTTGAAATAATAATGTCGATGCATCCCCTATTGCACTAAGCCCATCTTTTTTCCAATCCATTGCCACCTATGACGACAAGAAAACATTTCATACTACTTGCCACTGTTGGAAAGGGCATAAGTATAACAATGTGTGCAACACAATATGCCACTTTTACACAAGTACATAGTGGTTGATAAACATGGTGACCAATTAGCAAGAGGAAGTGGATGCAACCTCCTACATGCATCTTCTAATTAATCAATTCACTAATACTTACCAATTTATGTGCATCCCAGCCAAAAAAATCATGTCAGTGTATCTCATACTACATTAGTTTCATCATTTTTCCTATATCTTTGCAAAATCTATGATGATGGACACACATCTCATACTAATTATGATCATGAACAAATAAGGTTTAAGTGTAGCAACACACATCACATAAGTTCATTAATCAAATTTCCACAAATTTTTTAAACTTTTGAGTTGATGAATCCTAATACCTATCCTATCCATGCCACAAGTGAAAGTTGGTCCAACCTTGTATGTGGTAGGTCTTGGCATCTCTCATTTGTGTGGCAATGGTGAAGGTCAACTATTCTCTATCATACTATGGGTAGATTTTGGAATATGTCAACTAGATGGTATTGGTGATAGCCTACTAGAATGTTCCTACATCATATCATTGATAGCCCATGGCATCCTACACCTTTTATGGTACTGGTGAAAACAGGCTAAAATTAAAGATATGGAAAATAACACCTAACAAATTTCACTTGGATAGTACTAGTGGCATTTGGCTATTTGCAACTATATCAAACTTAGTTCTAACACATGGGGTCATCTTATATCCAATTACACATAATCTAATTATCACAAGTATTCACAAATATGATCATGTTGACCTAATTACATGCCACATAATGTGATCCCTAACCATATACATAAGGTCCTAGAGGCCTTGATGTCAACTTATCAACACACAAGTAACACATTGATCCCACATGAGTTGGCATGCATTCAAATGCATATACATAAAAAACTACCACTCATAAGGTAATTGAGTCCATTCACTTCATTTAATTGCTAGTTGGTAACACATTATTAATTAGACAAAAAATAAACTTATATACAATATTCTACTTTTGAGTACATGCATTTTAAGTATTATCCATCATTAAGCTTATCTCACCATTAGCCACCCAATAGATATAAAGATAAAACACCATACCATATTTGGTAATACCTACTACTAGTTGCCAACATTTGGAAAAGGAAAACACGAGGAATTCCATCATAACTGAACACAAACCCAGGAAAATAATTAGAACAAGTAGATCCTCCATAAGAGTAAATATTGCCCACACTATTAGATCATATTAGCTTAATTTAGCAACATAATCATTAGATAGAAGTTATCAAGTTTCCTTAATACATTCAAAGCCATGTCATGGCCAAGTTTATCATACCCTTATTTCTTGGAAGAATGGTCCTCACTAGAGTCTAGACACTAGCATATAGTGTTCTATAGTTATCACTAATGCCAAACACCATGTTGTAGTGTTTTACACACAAGCTCTAATTATTTTAGTTCATATAAGTTTAGAGGCATTGCCACGCATTCGCTTGAAGATAAACAACCATAATAGTGACTTTAAAAGAGCATCCAATATTGGAGTAGGTTTTGGAAAGCCAAACACAACAAACCTCAAAGTCGATAAACTTGATGAAAATCAATGAACTTTTATTGGGGCCAAACATATATACTATGGACATATTAATTAGAAGGTGAGATCACAACTATCTAGTGTATATTTCAACCTTAAGTTGAAGTATATTGAAGAGGGTGTGATAATCAACTTCAGGAACAACCCCAAACCCTAGAGTTATCAAACTTGGGTCACAAGGGCTTCATTATCCCAAGGGTTTCCTACATACCCACTCCCAAATGGGATCAAAGTCCCATTAGTTCTCAAAATAATATCTCATAGCTTCCCATACCCAATGTTTTATAACCACCTCAAGTAACATTACTTATGGGAGTGAAATAGAAATAAAACTATAGAAGGAAAACCACATAAAGGAATAAGACTTAGCAGTGTAACAAACCACCATTTAACAATACATATTCTAAACTAAGGTCATAGCTCATAGAGTTTCATTAATTACTATTGCATATCACAACAAGGAACTTCAAAGGACACCCAAATCTTAATTTAGACATCTCCTTGATTTAGACATGCTAGAACCCTTACTAGTTCATCCCATCAATGCATAGCTAGGTTGATTACTTACCCACAATAAACAACCATATTGTGGCCATTTCATAAAATTCACTAGAAGAGAGCTACCTAATATTACATAAATCTTTCTAATAAATCTTTAATCATCAAGATAAATAATGGTATGCAATGATTGTAAGTTTAGACAATGCCATCATAACAAGTCTCTACCCATAACCCCAATAGAATTTATACAAATGTTGTTCATACAACTAGGGTCAATTGACTATTATCAATTTTCACAAAGGTTGCTCGACATTCTATATACAAGTTTAGAATACAATGCTTGAATTCTAAGCATACTCTCTACAAATCATCTAAGATTCACCTTGGTCTAACCCATAAGGATTTTATTATTCATTAATAAAAATAATGATTTATCCATTGTTTGTGTCTCAATAATTAAAGTGTAGTTGATTATAGACCAATTATTTTGAGATTTTATAATAATACTAAAAGAGGTTATCTCAACTAATTATTTGCTAAAATGTTTATAGTGACATCGAGTATGTGAATCCGATGATATGACAATGTAATTGATCATGCTTTATAGAAAACCAAAATAGTATAGATACATTAAGTCCCTCAAAAAATGTGGTCTCATGGAATGCTAGTTTACTAAGTATGTTCAAAATAATTTGCCATGCATTGTATGTTCAAAATAATTTACCATGCATTCAAATTTTTTTCTTTGGCTTTTTTCATGATCTCTAGCATCTTAAAATTGAAGCTACGATTTACATTAATAATGGAGTCCTTGTACATAAATATTGATCCACTAAGGTGGAAATGATTCATCATTGTTATTTTTTCTCAATTAAAATTAAGATATTATCTTCAATTAAGAACACCTATGATTTCCTTGCTAGTAAGCAACAACAAATATGACATGTGCAGGATTGTGTCATCCCATGTATGAGTTGGTAAGGTAAAAGCACTTCAATAAAAGGAATGAGGATTCATAGAGTCTACATAGTGCTAGGTTTTAGATATCCAATCAAACAAAATATATACTTGATTTTTTTAATTCTCTTTTCCACTCTACATAGTTTTCCCACAAAATAAGTAGTCAACCATAGAAAAACATCAAAATCACAAAATATGCATAGAAGGTAGTTGAAGTGTAGTTGATTTCTATGAAAGTATCATTGAGAGAGATGATAGGTGGATTCGTAGAAGGGGTGCTAAGAAAAAATGGACTTGGTACCTAATGGTGTGAACCATGGTGTCAGATTTCTCTAGCTTTTGTGAAATTGCATACAAGGGTGAAGTGTGGCCTACCAAAAAGCTTTTATACGATGAGCTACAAATCACCTCCTTCAATTTGTAGGGCACCTTCTATTTGAAATTTCACTATCTTAACATTTTAGAACATTCCCTTGTATAGTCACTCCACTTTCTTATGTGGCTTAACTACCTCCCTCTTTCTTTTCCTTGCAACATCAATAGCAATAATTGGAGTGAGAGAACACATGAAAGATGACACAAAATTTAGTGTACATAATGTTAGAACTTATTATGCTTTAGGTCCTATCTTGTGTGTCAAAGCATTTGATGGGGCTGTGGTAGTGTGAAAAATGGAGTTATCTTACTCTAAAGTGTGGCTTTCAACCATAATATGCAATTTTAGAAGTAAACAAGTAAGCTTTCTTTGCATGTTTGGTCCTGCTCTTTACAATTTTCTAGACTCCAGTTTATTAGCTTCATAATGGGCTTGGAAAATTCTCTAACCATCTCCATAAATGCATATTGAAGGTTGCTCTAGGAGTAATTCATCAGGCTCTCTTTCATCTGGTCCCAAATCTTTCAATATAAACATTGCTTACAATCTTGGGAGGATTTGTGGCATTAACATTGTTTCTCACTATCTCACATCTACATTAATTCTTTTATCCTTTACATTTTGATGGGCATCCCTCTTGTGTCAATTTTACCACCATATTTTAGGTCACCACCATACAAGACACTAAATTGGGGTGTGCAATTTCATTTCAATTAAATATATAGACACACCACTAAACTCCCTAAACTACTCAACCACCACACAAGAATCTGCTTGTATTAACCTAACACTTAACCACCGAAACTAACTTTAATATTACTAGCACATGATAGTTAGCATAACACTTATTAATCACAAGTATCTAACAAACCCCTTTGAATTTTAACCTAAACACTTAACCACCCAAACTAACTTTAATACTACTAGCACGTGATAGCTAGCATAACACTTGTTAATCACAAGTATCCAACAAAACCCCTTGATCGAAAAGGGTATATAGGATTATCTATAGTATTTGTGAATTTGGTCAATCACCTAGCCCTACCACATTTTAACTTTGTTCCATGTCTATTGGTAGTGGTCAGCCAATTTTGACACTTGTACACATTATCTTGATGCTTGACCTATTGCTCCACATTTATTTATAAGCAACACCTATTGGTCATCAATATCTAGCGTCATGTACAATTGTCTCCTACAATTTCAAGATCCATTACCTCTTCATAACACTAGCTAAAATGGTCATTTCTAAATCCATCACGTCATCACAAAATGCATCTAATTGTTTGTACCATTAGTAGTGTGGCCAAGATAAGTCAACGCCCAACTAAAATGACCATTGTAGTGATTCTTTTGTTCTTGTAGCAACATGAACTACCTAACAACACCAACAATTGTTTGAAACATACATTAAATATTGCAACAACTACCTAACCATGCCATTAACTAATCACAAATGTCTACAATACAAAAAGAAACTACTTGTGGATTAATTATTAAGACCTACCTTCCCTTATCAATCTAGATGTAAAAAACATAAAGGTGTACCTCTTGCCACAATACTACTATTCATCAAAGCTCAAAAGTGGGGAAGCGAAAGAAATTGCAATCACATGCAAAGGGAACACTATCTAGTTGAAATAGAAATTGCAAGAACACACCACACTAAAACAAGTGTCAAACCTCACACTAAAATCGCATCTACCAATATGCTACTTGGTCATTTTACCCAATCTCCAAGCAAATGGTACCTCAAGGTTGGAGGATAAGTGAATGGCAATCCATGAAGCAAAAATATTAAACATGTACATGTGCTTGGCAGCCTCAAATGTATAAGCAACAAAATGAAAAGGTTATGGAACATAAAATAGCTAGATTTTAATTTTTTAATCTTTGGCAAATGGAACCAAGTTTAATATGGAAGTGCTCAAATGTAATTTATGTTGTGTGGTTGATGTGTTGGAAAAAGAGTTGCTTTTAATAGGAGTTATAGGACTTCTTTGTACAAAGGATGTATTCATGGTTGATTCCAAAAAGCTATTTATCCCTTGTCTACTTTTGTCTTACAAACATGGATGACAAAATTGATCATATTCTCTGAGCTTTCAAAGACTTTAATGTTACATCCAACAGCTAGGATCAAGTGGGGTCAAAGTGTTGGTTGGAGGACCCACTAGGAGGATGATGGGCAATTCTCATCTCAATTTAGCTATTTTCTTTGGGTAAAATGCTACAAGTAACATTTTTGGTAGGTCTAGCTTCAATATGATGTTTGCAATTTCCTATTTTAGGGTGGTGTGTTGTTGCAGCTTCTATTTCACAAAGATGGTGTTCTTTTTGCATTTAGTTCAATTTTTTTGGTTTCCCTTTTTTTGATAAAGCTTTACCTAACACAGCCTATGCATGGATAAAGCAATGATGTGAAGGATTTGCAAAGATAGGAAAATCCTAATAAGGGAAAGACTGGGAGTGTATCTGTTAGAAATGGCAAGGTTTGTTGGAATCATAGTAACAAGACTTGCCAGGACTCGCCAAGACTCAACGAGTCTCGAGCCGAGTGACCCTAGCCAAGTCTTGGGAGCCCGGACTCAGACTCGCCATGTCCATAGGACCTGCCAGACACGTCGCTTCTAGGAGAGTCCTGAGCCCTAGAAGTGGCTAGCGTAGAAAAGGCTAAAAAGCAAAAAAAAAAACATAAAATAAAAGTTTTACTTTGTTTTTTTTTACTTATATCATCTCCCCAACCCTAAAAGCAACCTCATTTCATTCACTTGGCAAAATAAGAGGAGAAGAGAGAGTTGTGAAGAAAAAGAAGAGATCGTTATAGGGCAACCAACAAGCTATTGAAGACAAATCCAAGCTTAGATATCATTTGGGAAGCTTCATACGAAAAAGGAGGTGCATTGAGAGCTCATTACCAACGATTGGGAGGAGTTTGCATTGCATTCCAAGCCTAATCTAAGAGGTAAATTTGATTTTAATTGGTTTTTTATATTTTTTAACAAATAATTCATTGTAATTTGTAAAATCATTGTTTTTTTGAGTTTGCATATTTTTTTACAAACCCTACTTGCAACTTAAATAATTTTAGAAACCCTACTTGTTATTGCAGCCACATTCATTTGCAAATCAAACCATATTTTCACAATGTCTCAAACCCCAGGCAGAAAAGACCCTGCTTGGAAACATGCTGAAATATTTGTTAGGCAAAAAAAAGGAGAGGCAAAATGTAAATATTGCAAAACAATATATCATGGAGGCATAAATAGATTGAAATACCATATTGCACATACCCATCCATGATGCAGTGGGCTGCCCTGAAAGCACCTCTTGAGGTTGTTCGTGAAGTACAAGTGCAATTAGAAACATTTGAATTGCAAAAATAAATGAAAAAGAGGCAGAGGGAGGAGTCCGAGCATTGGTGGTGTTGGAGATGCTACTTTCATGCCTCCATACTACCTTAGTGCTAGTGTTTCTGCTACTGCACCATGTGCCACTCCTAGTACTATGTTGCTATGCTAGTGGTAGTGGGAGTGTTAGCATTGGCCCTAGAGTTCATAAATCTAGGGTGGACTCATATTTTGTACCACACACTACTCCTGGTTCCCAACCGTCGCTTGAGAGCATGGGTTGGAACAAGGATGCACATGATGCAACGAAAAAAACAATTGTAGACTTTTGGTACTATTGCACCATTCCCTTCCATGTAGCCAGGTAATTCTTTTTCGTTTAATTGTTTTAAAATTTATATTTAAATTTTAGAATCTAGATGTATCACTATCGAATTCAAATTTAAAGTTAAAAACTTAAAAATTTTCATTTTACAATACTTATTAACTTATTAATTTATTTATGACATGTTTTAGGTCTCCTTTTGGCAAAACATGGTTGATGCCATAACCATATGTGGGGTGGGGTTCAAAGCCCCTACTGAAGATGAATTAAAGGGCCCACTTTTGACTCAAAAGGTGGCATATGTAAAGCACAATTAGAGGAGCAGTGCTTATAGTGGAGGAGTTTGGGTTGCACCATCATGACTGATGGTTGGACCGATAAGAGAAATAAGACGCTACTTAATTTTCTAGTTTCCTCCTGAGGTAATTGTACTTCCTTCAATGCATTGATTAATTTGAAATTTGAAATTGATTTAGTGATTAATAATTTAATATGCTGGTTTATGTTTTTTAATGTATTGAATAATTGGTTTTGCTTATTTTTTCAAGTGACACCGCCTTCATAAGTCCATTGATGCTTCCACCCAATTCAAAATGCCACATACCTTTGTAAGGCTATAGAGGAGGTGATAGTTGAGGTGGGCGAAGAGAATGTGGTTCAAGTGGCAATAGATAATGCAGCAATTTATGTTGCTACTGGTAGATTATTGATGGAGAGGCACCCTACTATATTTTGGACTCCATGTGCTACCCATTGCATTGACTTCATGTTGGAGGATCTTAGCAAGCTCCCATGGATCAAAACATTTGTGGATGCCGCAAAAAACATTTGCAAATTTGTATACAATCACACATGGGTGCTTAACCTTATGAGGCAATACACAAGGTTGAGAGAGTTGGCTCGTCCTTGCATCACTAGGTTTGCAACAAATTTTATCACATTTCAATCCTTAATTCGATCAAAGACAGCTTTAAGGTGCATGTTTGTTGGTGAGAAGTGGTCTTCCTCATCCTATGCTACAAACATTGCAGGGATTGCTGTGGTTGATTGCATTTTTTATGAGCCAGGGTTTTGGACACCAACGGAGGAGATTGTGAAGGTAAAATTTAATTCTTCATTATGTTTTAATTTTTATTCATATTTTACTTTTATTTGTTTATTTTCGTTCACACTTACTTAAGTTAATGTTTCACAATGTTTGCACTTTGCAGTTTATCGATCCCTTGATAGTTCTCCTACGAGTTGTTGATGGGGAGAAGCTCGCAATGAGCTACATATATGAGGGCATGGATGGGCCAAAGAGGTCATTAGATCCGTCTATGGTGGGGTTGAGGAGAAGTATCATCCCATTTGGGAGATCATTGATAGGAGATGGCACCACCAACTTCATAGGCCCCTCCATGCAGCCGCATGTTTCCTAAATCCGGCCTTCCAATTTAGTCATGATTTCCATGCAGATAAAGAGATTCTTAGTGGGCTCTACTCGACGATAGAGCAGATGTTGTCTGATGTTACTACACAGATAGTGCATTAGATAGATGCTTTCACTAAGGCACAAGGAGACCTCTTTGCTCGTCAATTGTGCAAAGAGAGTAGGACGACATTACAACCAAGTAAAAATATATTTAAGGGCATAATTTTCATCTTTTTATATTATAATTTATTATTAAATATTGAACTTGAAACTTGAAACTTGAAAATTAAAGTTGGAAATGAGATTGATTTTGTTTATTTTTCTCATCACAGATAGATGATGGCATTTGTTTGGTTTTGATACACCAAACCTTCAAAATGTTGTCATTCGTATATTAAATCAGCCATGCAATTCATCTAGTTGTGAGCTCAATTGGAGTATTTTTTAGCACATACACTCCAAGAAGTGCAATAGATTGTCAATGAAGAGGATGAATGATTTGGTATATATTTATTACAACCTTCGATTTAGATACAGGAAGATTTTTTACCAAGACTCCACCCCGATCAAGCTAGAGGAGGTTGATCCACAATCTAAGTGGATCAGTGAGGCTACAGATGCAATCATTAGCAAGGAGGACCTTGATTGGGTGGACTAGGCAGAGAAAGAGGCTAAGGTTGTAGCCATGGCTGAGGAGGAGGCTAGAGCACGAGGAGACACAGCTGTTGTTGGTGAGAGTGGCATTGAGACACAGGCAGAGACTATGGCTGCAGCTGCTACACCATCAAGGACCCTTAGAAGCCTTCATAGGAAGGATGTTGGCTCCACTAAGCCATAGACTTGTGGCTATTTTTTGATATTTCATATTTAAATGGAACATTTTATGTCATGATTTCATATTCCATGAATTTTGTATACATTTGACTATATTTATATATCTAAGTATGCTATTTCCTTCAACAGCTCAACTACAATTTGTGTACTTTATACTTATGTGATCATTGTATACTTGTGTATGTGATCAAATTTGATTCTATTTAATGATGTTATTGTGTCTTTAAGGTTTATTCAATAAAGGGTGCTTGAAACAAGTTTTAAATCCTTAAAAATCTCTAAATTTATAGGGTCTTTTCAACTTTTTTTCATTTTGCCGAGTTTGCGCCAAGTCCCGAGTCCCAAGTCAAGTCACCCTAGCCAAGTTCAAGCTGAGTCCGAGTCTCGTTACTATGGTTGAAATGTTCACGTCAGATCCATAGCAGCGGAGCCACTTCACACATGGAAATTACACTTCAACCATACGAAAACCAAGACAAGGCATGATATTTATGGTTTATGTTCCTCTTTTGTTGATTTTTTTGTGCTGCATTTGATGGGTTGAAAACAGGTGACAAAACTTTAACTTGTGGGCATGCTACAGCCAGTAGCAACAGAGGGAAGATCAGAATAAGTGAATGAGTTAGCAAAGGTCTAGCAACATAAAGTTTTTATAGAAATTTGTATTGCATGCTCGAAATACAACATTTTTCAATAGATTATAGGGGAGTAGCAATAAATGGGGCAGAAGTAGAAAAATAGCATGTCATTTTGTGAGGCAGTGATCCCAATCCATGAGCATCTCAAAAATGTCCATGAAATTTCATATAATTTTTTGCCTATCAGGAAAGAAAATGAATATGCCATATTATTTTTTGCCAGTCATCTTCACATTAATTGGAGACAATCTCATTAAAATATGATACTAGAAAAAGATGCACTGCTACAAACTTAACAGACTGCCTTCTTGGTTCTCGTCAATGATCATGTTGAAGGGCACTAATGTCATTAAAACTTTAATGCCATAAAATTGACTTCATGATAATTGGAGTGAATCTTCCTCATCCCTCTCACAGCTGAGTCATTGTTAAGGCTTTGATGCCACTTGTTGGAACTACACAAATTAAATCATAAAACAGAAAAACAATATATTGATTTCATGGGGTGCATTTGAATATTTACAAAAGCTCAAGGCACACCACTAAACTCCATAAATTACCAACCACCATTTGGGAATCTCCATGTACAAACCTAAAGCACTTAACCACCCAACCTGACATTACATCACTCATATTACTAACATATGACAACTAACGTAATACTTTTTGGATCGAAACATTTCACAAGGGGATTAGTTTTTCCTTTTCCCTTATACACACACAAGCAATTGATAGATGTGCACCAATAGAATCTTTCATACCCTTTTTAAGTCTTCTTAACCATACAGAATCTTTGTATATGTAAATCCCAGACAAATTATCTTATTTTTTAAAAGAAAAACCTCAAAAGGCACAATTATATAAAAAGGCATTGACATAAAGATAATTTTCATCAATTGAGTCTGTGGCCCTGCAGTTATTGATGCTATAGTTTGTGAGTCACTTAATCTTACTCTAACCATCAAGCTCTCCACTGGAACTCTTGTAACATCCCTGTGAATGCCGATATCAGTCGCATACCTACTCAAACAGTAGAATCCACCTGCAATTGCACTCAAAGCAGCAGTACTTGTAACCAAAAATCGCAGAGGAGATGAGAAGACTGCAGTAAAAACTCCAATAACTGATGCTGCTTGACCACTTGGACCAACCCCACTTCCATCAAGCACAAGCAAACCAGTCTTACAATAAATGGAAAAATCTTCACAATTGTTTTTGAAAATGTTATAGCAACCAAATCCATTCTCAAGCAAGTATTTGGCCCTATGTATGACTCTCTCTGTAGAGTCTGTCTCAGCAAGTGTGCAAGTTCCTCCTCGAGCTTTTGCAACAAACAGAGCTGATTTGACACCATACTCAAATCTGTATAGATTCCCTCCAGCAAGGAAACAGTCAAGACAGGAAGATATTACTCCATTGTTGTTTTGTTGATAATTGCATGTTTGGCATTCATTATTATTTTGAGAAGGTCCTGAGCTTAACAGAAGGATATTGAGCATAGCGTCACCTGCCACTTCTCCTTCTCTTCCTTGGATGAAATGAATGACTCGATTGTCCCCAATATAGATACCTGCAAGAAACTAAATATTAAGGATGATGTAATAACACATCAGAAAAGGTCAAATGGGCTGAGCTCAAGTGTTCAATCATCAGCAATTTCATAATGAAGACCTGCATTTAAATCCTCAAGAGACATTTTAAATGCTAATATGTACAAATTCTGTGTTTAAATTGGGTCAACTACAGCATTCATTCTGGATGTGGCATGCCCCAACTCCATAAAGAGAAATTACTGATCACAAAAATAATAAAATGCATTATGATTAAATGAAAATTAAAGAGGTTTTAAGCCAAAACTGCTGTGTTTAATCAAGTTACTTGGTCTTGATGGACATGAGGACATTCTATTCAAGTTCTGTTGATTCTGTCTTTCTTATGCTTATTGTCTACGGGTTTATCCTCTGTAGTTCAAAACAAAATTGTGCCCTGGCTATTACCTCGTAGCAACAGCCTGTGGACTTCTGAGATTTAACATTCTCTAGCACAAGCGCAATGCTCTAGAAATATTTAGAGTATTTTGAATGGACCAGAATATATAAAACCCTTTTCATGTTGTATTATTTTAGACAATTGCAGCTAATCATTTGATTGTCATTTTCTAGAACTCTAGTCTTACTGGCATATAATTTCTTCATGAAGTTTCCATAGAAGAACCAATCAACTTGACGATTGCCTAGAGAGGCTTAGTAAAATTTTAGATCTCTTTTGTATAATGCCCTCTTTTCTCAGTCATCTGATTGTATTTCCTAATCTAAATGTTTTTGGCTGGATGTTTCCTTTTGTCTTGAATTGGCTGTAATGTCCCCAAGTCAGGGTATTAATTATTCTGCCAAAAAAGTTAGCTTCCAAACCCTAGTTCTAATTATGCGACACCAATCTGGATATATTTATGCAAAATGCTTTAATCCTTCCCTTCAAATAACAATGCTGAATTTTTAGTCAAATCAAATCAGATTATGCCCTAGTTTTCTGTAGTAATAGTTCTGTATTAAATCCTAGATTTCTGAATATAAATCTGCTCTTTTATGTTCACAACAGCTGATATAAACATGCAACACATTTCCCAGTCATGGTATGAAGGCATGAAGATTTTCTCCTTAATATTCCATCGATTAGGCAAACAACATGGCACCTATAATTCTGAGTATTATCTCTGCTATAAACTGAAAGTATGCAAGCATAATTCTGCCCTAGATATGCAATTTCGCCCAGCAGATCACTAGCAAAGTATCACAAACATGTAGAATCTTGAAGGAAATCCAAACAATGAAATATAAGGGTGTGACAACCCTCAACAACTACCATA
>VDFB02383409.1:0-38316 GCA_007258455.2 Sequoia sempervirens | reverse complement strand
TGCAAAACCTTTCCATTTTTTTCCTTTATTATCAAAAGACATAAAGTTCAAAGGAGAGGAAAGGGTCCTCAATAGCTGAATTGAAAGGTGCATTTAAATAAGAACAACTTTATAGCATAGTAGTGTAGACACTTCAAATCATCCTAATCGATATTACACATCTTATTTTGATTTTTAACACCATTTCATCCTAAATCACCTCTTTTCTAACTATTGAATTAAATAATCTAAATTATTTAATTAAATTTATCACTTTATCCTATTAATAAAACAATTAATTTTATTGGATTAATTCATCCCCCTTCATACTAATTTTCATCCCATTTAATTAGATAATGAAAATTATTTAATTGAACTTCCTATGTCTTCCCATTTGATTAAATAACTCTAACTATTTAATTAAAGCTAACATTTTCCCACATTCCTCTGAAATCTCCTAAACCACATCTAAGTTAATTAATCTTTGATTAATTAACCTTATCCACTTTCTAATCCTCATTAGTCCATTCTCCAACATTTAACTCCATTCAAGTTGAATAAAACCATGCTTTATTAACTCCAACTCACACAAGTAATTATTTTTTAAAATTAATTAAATGGATATTTTCCCTCACACTTGCATGAGAATATTCCCATGGAATATTCCTTCTTCATTTACTCCCTTCATTTAATTTCTCACCCAAGCCTTGATGGATCTTATACAAGCCATCTTGTCCCCCACCTAAGCCTTAATGGCTCTTACACAAGCCATATTGTCTCTTACATGAGCCTTTACTCCTCTTACATGAGCCTTAATATCCTTCACTCGTAAGCCTTTACTTCTTCCCCCAAAAGGCTTTACTCTTTCTTACATGCTCTCTTCCTAAAATGTGCTCACACATGTGTGAGAACACATCCCCATCACATCTCTTCCCCTTGTGACACTTGTCACAGGGCTAATCATTTTTTAATCCTCTCATCAATTAACAACCATCAATTGAGAAAATGAATCTCAACCCTTGATTCAACCATTTTCCCTATAAATAAAACTCACTCCTATGAGAAAAGAATCCACTTCTTGAAGAAAAGTTACGCTACTCAATTCCATACTTACTCTCATCCATTTTTACCATTTTAGCTCACATATTACATCAATCTTCATCCATAAGCCACAATCTTGAAGCTTGTTTCATCAAAAGGGATTGGAAAAAGGGCTATTATTTAACATCAATATGACATCAATCCCCCTATGGGATGAGGTTTGGAGTATTTAGATAGATTTCATTCATGCATTTCTTGTTATTTCTTGTTTTGTGTCAATAGTTTCATGTTTATGATTTCAAGTATCTCATAGGGAGTATGACTTAACTTAGCTAATGTGACTGATTTCTTTGTGTTTTAATCATGTTTGGCTTAGGTTATTATCACACTCACATTTTTGCACTAGAAGGAGGGCATGCGATGTAGACTTGACTGCTAGGTATGAGATGTTATCAATAATGGATGGATTTTTCGGGTATAACCAAATCATGATCACAAAAGAAGACCATCATAAAATAGCATTTACATGTTCATGGTGAACCTTTTGCTGGAACATGATTCCATTTGGGTTCAAGAATGTTGGAGAAACTTATCAGAGAGCCATGACACTGATCTTCCTTGATATGATCCACAAAACTGTAGAGGACTTTGTGGACGGCATCTTAGCCAAGTCAGTGAAAAGAAAAGAATACATAGCAGTATTGGGGCCGATCTTCGATAGGCTCGAAGAGTACAAGGTAAGTTTAAACCCTAAAAAGTGCATCTTTAGTGTAATCTCAGGAAAAATCTTGGGCTACATTGTTTCACTATGAGGAATTGAGATAGATCCAACTAAGTTCAAAATTTTTTTGGATATGGAGGCACCAGGAACATTAAAATAGTTGCGAGGTATACAAGGAAGACTACATTCTATCAGAAGGTTCATAACACAACGAGTGGATAATATTATTCCCTTTTCTCATCTACTTCATAAGGGGATAACATACAAATGGGACAAGAAATGTGATAGAGCATTCAAATAAATCAAGGAGTATCTACTGACACCTCCCGTCCTCATGCCACCAATACCAAACAAACCTCTGATCCTATACATCTCAACTACATCAGCAGGTCCAGGGGATCTTCTTGCTCAACATGATGAAATAGGAAAAGAGAGGGAAATTTATTATATTAGTAGGACTTTAGTTGGATACGAGCTGAATTACACATCCATTGAAAAGGCTTCTCTCGTAGTAGTGTTTTCTTCAAAAAAAATTAGACACTACGTGCTCACCCATCAAGTAAAGCTCGTCGCTAAAATACATCTGCTGAAATATTTATTATCCAAGGAAACTCTCACAGGGAGAATGGCTAAGTGGGTAATGATCTTGACATAATTTGATATAGAATATGTAGAGCGAAAAGCTATCAAAGGGAAAGTCATCATAGATTAACTGGAAGAGACACCCATTCATGTAGAGAATCCATTGGTGTTTGAATTCCCTGATGAGTCGGTATTTCTCCTAAACACGATAGATCATTGGAAGATTTACTTTGACGGTTCACACACACAACATGGATTAGGGGTATATGTCCTTTTTATCTCCCCATAGGGGGACTATATTCCAAAATCATATAGGCTATCTTTCCCATGTACCAATAACATTTTTGAATATGAAGCTCTCATCACAAGGATCAATATAGCAATATAGTGGAAAATCCTGGCACTAAAGGTATATGGGGATTCACAACTAACCATAAACCAAGTCAATAAATATTATCAAACCAAGGACAAAAAGATCACTCCATACAAGATGATGGTAGAAGATATCAAGAATTTCTTCATCAATATCACATTTGAGTAGATACCTTGAATAAATAACTAAGTAGTTGATGCTATGGCAAATATTGGGTCCTTGTTATATATACCAGAGAACACTCCTAAATGTGAGTTCCTCATTGAGCAGCTTCTTGTCACAACTTTTTAGGTATGAGAATCTGAGCTCATATGCAAAATTGTTGGCCCCTGCGATCCCTAGTATCATGATATATTCACCTACCTAAATAGAGGAATCCTTCGAGCTGACATCACCTCAAACCTCAAGAAAACCTTTATAAAAATTCATCTTGTTTTGTTATCCTATGTGATACCCTTTACTGTAGAAGTATCGATGTAGCATTATTGTGATGCCTTAACCCTAAGGAAGCTTTAACTGCATTAACATAAGTACACTAAGACATTTTTGGATCACATTCAAGTGGTATGACCTTGGCAAAGAAACTATTGAGGTCAAGGTAAGATTGGCCTACCATGGAATGAGAAGCTCACTAGTATGTCAAGAAATGTATGCAATGTCAATAGCATGGGGACCTCATCCATGCACCGACTCAAGAACTTCAAAAGATCACACCTACCTCATCTAATGGTTACAAGTTTATCATTACCGCCACTAAGTATTTTGCAAAGTGGGTTGAGGTAATTCCTATTACCTATATTATGGGAAAGCAAATCTCCAAGCTCATCCTAAACTACTTTATTTTTTTCTACGATGTTCTAAAATCCCTTATCTCAGATAATGGCCTTTCAAAAATAAATTTTCCCATGAGTTGTGCCAATGAATCAATATCCAATACCATTTCTCTACCCCCTATTACCCCTAGGGCAACAGTCAAGCAAATGCCTCAAATAAAACCATCTTGAAAATTCTTGAAAAAACGGTCAATGAAGTTGATCGTGACTAGCATTTGCAACTAAACCATGCCTTATGGGCCTATTGAACCAGTATCTAAATTCCTATAGGTGCTACACCATTTTCCCTAGTATATGGATCCAAAGCTATCCTACCCCTTGAGGTTGAGCTCCTGTCATTGAGAATATCCTTGCAAAATGTTATTTCTAATGAATAATATATAGTATCATAGGTGAATGAGCTAGAGCTACTAGATGAACATCGTCTGGATGCTTTGAATCATTTACAAGTTTATCAGAACCAACTCAAGAGGAGCTAATAAGAAAATCAGAAGTTGGTCCTTCTAGGTTGGAGAGCTTGTTCTGAACTTGAGAATCAAAGGAATTTACCTAATCCATAAAGCAAGAGGAAGCTTGAACCTAATTGGTTGGGACCCTTCATAGTCACAAGTTATAGGTTAGGAGTATATCACTTATCAACACTTGAAGGCGAACCCTTGTAGGAGCCCATCAACAACTCACATCTCAAAAAAAATTATGCCTAGGCTTGAAAGGTATAAATCCAAAAATCCAAAAAAATAAATAAAAAGGATTGAAAACAATAAAGATAAAATAATTTTCCTATAGTGACAAACACTTTCGTGGCACTTTGGGAAAGTACCTTGGTGAAAACCTAGCAAATAGGTGCCTCGCATAAATAAGAACTATCCATCCATCACGGGCTTTGTTGGCTTATCATGCTTCACTTTTCATCGCATTCATTCTTCATCCTATTTTATCATAATCTTTCCATCACCCATCTACATTTGGATCATAGGTAGATATTGGGTAAGTGTCATGTTCCCCTTTAGAACTACTTGGTACATTCCTAAGGTCAGTTTGTCCTACCTATATCGAGGTAGTCTATCGCATCACACTGGGGGAATTTGTCTATACTTACATCAGATTGGGTTTTTGTATATTCTTAAATTTTTTTTGTAAAACCATAAAATCCAAAAACATTCATAAAATTAGAAAATCCAAAAACATCTATAAAATCAGAAAATTCCAAAAATAGGTCAAAATTGAAAAAAATTAAAAAACATGGTCAGTCAAACTACGTTGTCTCTGAGCTTGAACATAGGAAAGGAAATCATTGATGTACCCATAAGGCATTAGGTCAATCCTTAGGAGTCCATCATAATAAATTTACAATCCATCAAGTGTTCATATCTCATCAATAAACGATTACTGGTCAAAGTCAGTCGAACTACGAGGTCTCTGCGTGTATAAGTTAGGGAAGGATAATCATTGATCAGCCCCTGATGCCCTAGGTTAATCCCATTAGGTTTGGTTTTTGGTCAATACCTCTTAAATAAAAAACACAAGAACATTTGAAAACTTGAAAATCAAAACATTTGTTAAACAACCCAAAATCCAAAAATAGCCTCAGAACATTGCAAAAACACCAAAAACATTGAAATATTCCAAAAAATCCTCAACCTCCCACCCCATTTTCACTTTCACTCATGATAAAATTCCATCTATAATAAAATTTTCATCATCTTTAACCTTTGGTAAAAAAAATCAAAACAAGTGTGGCACATCGTAAAGCGTACGTGTAAACATCAAAATCTTGAGTCTAGATCATTAGGTACACAAGTTGGTTAACATTTGTATCAATAGCCTATCATCTAGTTAGTTTCTAATCATCTGATAAAAATTTCCTCAGACTTCCTACAATGGACATTAACATCAGGCATCACCGTAGTTTTAGTCTTGGCTAGAGGTATGAAGAACATTGACTTGTTTGTTCACTTGATATTTTCTTGTGATTTATCTTATTACACTCATTCCAATGACCTCTTGATGATGTATATCAAAATGATTTAGAGAGAAAGGAATGGGGCATTGATCATTATATATTTTTTTTTTTGCTTGTTAGATGTTCTTGTAAAATAACCTTGGCGAATACTTGCTTTGTTAGGTGTGTATGGAAGGTGTTTTGGGAAACTTGTTGACTATTACATTGTTAGGTTATGCCTCTCCATGTTTTGGTCTGAGATGTTCAAAACTTCTAAAGTACATCCTAGCAAGGTTTTCGTATGTCAGGTTTGAACAAGAATACTCCTATCTATTTGTAGATTCAAAGTCCATCACGCTAGATACAACACCATCCTGGTTATCCATACCTTGATGCATCGTGTCTATGTGTTTTTATCAAAAATAAGGAATAATATGTCGTTAGTATATTAATCCTTGAAACAAGAAAATCATCATCTCTCATCACCATATCTAATAAAGTCTCAAGGAATCATAGAATTGTTGGAATTCTGAATCAATCTTGCAATCAATGGTTAATCCATCTTATTCTTAAGTAGGAGGTATTTTCCACAACATGTCAAATTGTGATATTGCTATCAGGATTCAATCATGTAGTTTTTGAGTCAAACTCATTGAATCATGTTTCATGAGTAGTGGTTCACAATAACCAATCTCTCATGATAATGAATGGTCAACTTAGAACTCATTGCATCTAGGTGATGCTCACAGAGGTGAAGCATTGGGCCTTCTCGGGAGGTCACCGGTCCTAGTACTACTCCAGTTCAAGTGCGCTTAACCAAGGATTTTTCCCTAGGGTTAATCCCACTTAGCTTGCAACCCCATTTTCAAAACCTTCAACAAGTGTTGTGCCTTATGAATCATTCATTTTATAGAGCCCCTTTAGCTCATCAATTGATAAGTAGGAGGTATTTTCCACAAGATGTCAATTTGATGAGCTAAAGGGGCTCTATAATGAATGGTTCATAAGGAACAACACTTTTTTAAGGTTTTTCAAATGGGGTTGCAAGCTAAGTGGGCTTAAACTTTGGGAAAACTCCTTGGTTAAGCGCACTTGAGTTGGAGTAGTACTGGGATGGGTGACCTCTCGGGAAGGCCTAGTGCTTCACCTATGTGAGCATCACCTAGATGCAATGAGTGCTAAGTGGACCATTCATTATCATGAGATATTGGTTATTGTGAAACACTACTCATGGAACATGAGTCAATGAGTTTGAATCAAAAACTACACGATTGAATCCTAATAGCAATATCACCATCTTATTCTTCTATCTCGTTTTTGTACTAACATAGTATCCTGACACTCAACAAAAAAAACAAGGCATGTCCATCCTGCATCCACAAACCACTAGCATACATACATCCTACATACTCATAGCATCTCATCATAATGGGAAATACAATCCATTTCATTTGTATTATCATATTATCATTTAAGTTGTTTAGGATAATATAGCTTTGTTATTCTAAGCATCTTAATCCATATCATTTGTATTATCATTATCATTTAAGTTGTTAGGATAATAAAGATTTGTTATTCTAAGCATATTACAACATCCATATCATCCATATAATAAACATGAAATTCATCCATCTCATAACATTAACATCCTGCATCATCATGACATAGCATATAGAAAAGATATTGAAAAAGGGGAAGCAAATCATTCATCAAATTTGCATCCATGTCATATACCATACATCGCATCATGAATCATGAACATCACATCATATGCATAAATAAAATAACATGCATCCATAACATATAATATGCATTTGTACATACAAAAACCATGAAATAAAAGAGACACCATATCATAATTTCCACATTGGAGCCATCTCATATATATATCAAAAATTCAAATGTTATGATACAAATTAGAATCAGTGTGTAATATCATAAAAAATGGGTATACAAGAGGCTATCAAATCAACCAATGAATGTATATACATAAACAATCATACTGTACATCCAAAAAAGTGTCTATAATGTAGGGCTATCCCTGACTTTGGTGATCATCATTGTGGGAACCTAGCGGTTGTCGACTGATGGATGGGACACCTCCTAATCCACTCGGTGCCACCTTGCTCCTCTGGGAAAAATTTGGCTGTCATCGATGCTAAGGGACCTCTCTATGGTGCAAGGTACTATAGTATGAAACCTCTTGTATGGATAGACTATATAGCTATATAGAGACCATCTGACCAACATGTCCTTGTGTCTACTATGCAACAGCCTCTAGCTGCTACCTACACCCTATCTCTTGGGTCAATGATATGTCAACTTGCTTTCTCAACTGTGTCTCTTGGTCTCTCTCACTAGTGACAGCCTGTAGCTACTGTCATGCCTAATCTCTCTCACCTGTAACAATCTACAACTGATAGCGAGCCTGATCCCACTCCTATCTCATTGTATCCCTCTCTATAATCAAAGCTTGTATCTATGTGTCTCATGGATTGAGACCCTACAATGGTTGCCATGGTGACTAATCCAAAGGTTGCTATTGTAATTGTGGTACCAAAGGAGGCTATCGATCCTACCTGTCATGTTAATCCTACCTGTCTGTTGATCTTCCTGTCATGTTGATCCTTCCTATGATGTTCATCTTGCCCCTCATAGGGAGGTTGTTGTGCTTACCTATGTGCAGTCCCCTCTATCGTCTTTGTCCTCTAACTGGGGCTTGTCCATCAACTAATCTTTCGACTGTATTGGGGCATGATCCTGTCAATATGCATCATATGCAGTTGTCATGTTCGCATCAAGAGGCCCACTAAAGTATGCCCAAGGTTGTGGAACCAACTATCCAAAATCATTAATCACAACCTAGGGATGGATTTGTTCTCCCCAAGATATCTCTCTAGATGTCCTCATGAAAATAGCTTTGTATCCCTCCTGGGGTGCATCCTTCATCTCCTCCAACTACCTCACTACCCGATTAGGGAGGTGCCACTCGATCATATGATGCTCTCTCCCCTACATATACCTAGTATGAAGAGAAAAGAAGAGTTGTTGATCATCTTCATAACATTGATGAGCTTGGACCCATGACCTCCACCAAAAAATTGTCATCTCATCTATAACCCACGTCTAGTATGGGAGCCCTTTGATACTGGTGTGCTATAGAGGTCATGCCTCTATACCTATATACTATAGGCTCATCAAGATATGTGTAAGTGAGTGTGATAATTGGCCTACGCACAATGATTTTCTCATATGCCCTAATATGGAGAAGTGTTATCCCAGCTCCTATGCTACTCCTCTCGAGATACACCACCTAATGCATGTCGTGGTATAGCGAAGCAAGAACCACTAGCCCCCATGCATATAATGTCATCTCCTCCATCATGATGGACCAAACCAATCCCCAACCAATGTTGAATCCTCTGGTGTGTCAGTCAGGTACAAGTACTCCTGAAATTAATGCTCTAATAAATAGGGTCAAGTCTAGGGCCTACCCCTTATAGGCATGCAAATCATTCTGGACACTATCAATAAAGTACTCATCTACACCAAGAACCTCAAAAATAGCATCACCTCTTACCTCGATGTCATAGATGATAATCTCCTCATGAATGGGGACCCATAGAATCCACCAAATGTCCTCGAGGGTCATTGTCGCCTCTCTAGTGGGAAGGTGAAATGAGGAAGTGTCGTTGCACCACCGCTCAAATAAGGCTATCATCATTGTCAAATGTGTCTAGATCTCTGGAATGAGCGCTATGAAACCTAAACCAATGGCACCCAAAAATGCTATTGACTGGCCAGTCAACTCTCTCGTATGACAAAGAATATTGAACCAATGGCCCTTGGAAAAGAGTGGGTGAAGAACCTTCTGCACACATGAGGTGCAGCGCATCAAAATTTCTTTAAAAATGATGAAAAATGCTAAATCTGGACCCTATAACTGCAAAAGTGATGCTATTTACCATAGTGACACTTTATCTTTCTAATAATAGCATCTCTATGAGAAAAATCAATCTGATACTGCAAAGGTGGATCAACATTTCTATGCAACGCTAGACCTAAATCATTGAGCAAGATGCCATACTATAGAGGTGACACTATTTACCATAGCAATGCTGAACCTAAATTACCCTCTATGATGTGATCCTACGAAGGTGGATCGACATTACTAGGGTGACTCTAGACCAAACTTCGGCCTTGTGACACTATATTGCAAAGGTGGCGCTCCAACATCAATAGCGACATTGATTGAAGTAGAGGCAACATAATATAGCATTGATATTGATTGACTTCTTTGGACCCTAATAAATGCATCAAAAACACATAAAATGAGAAAAATTTTAATTTTCATACTGGGGTCCTGCATTGAGAGGTCGTTGGTAACCCTATCCATGCAATGTCAAGGAAGCACATGACTGTCCATAGCGTCATAAGCTCAGAGAAAAATGATAAGAAATCTCTAAAGGAAAGTGTGCAAATGATTTGAAAATGACCCTTGCACTCATATTTAAGCATGAAAATTAGGGTTTTTTTCCCTAATTGGGGTGGGAAATTGTGATTTTAATCTTATTGATCAAATATCGAGCCATGAAGCATATTTTGAAGTGTTTTTTAGTGTCTTGAGCTTGTTTTTTTTTCTTGTAGCTTATTTTCTATAGTTGAACCTTTGTTGAATCTTTGTCATGAGATCGACCTAAAATTTGAAATTTTCACTTGATCTCTCGAGGGGGAAGTGTACCAGCATATATGCTTCCACTGGGGCAATAGTGGGGCATCCAAAAAACTAATAAATTTTGAATTTTTGATCTAGGCAGTAGCATTAATATTGAAAAGTGTCAATCTTTGAACCAATGTAACAAGAACCTCACTTCAAAAAGGGGAAAAATTGTAGACACTTCAAATCGTCTTGATCGATATTACACATCTGAATTTTATTTTTAACACCATTTCATCCTAAATAACCTCTTTTCTAACTATTTAATTAAATAATCTAAATTGTTTAATTAAATTTATCGCTTTCTTCTATTAATCAAATAATTAATTTTACTAGATTAAGTCATCTTCCTTCATACTAATTTTCATCCCATTTAATTAATTTTTTTTTTTGGAAAAAGTGGCAAGCCACTATATATATATATATATTAATAGTAATATTTTCTTACAAAACCCTGGTTCAGGTGGGCATACTAATGGGAAATAACCAGGAAGAAAACCCCCAGTTATCGCCTGAGTAACATACTGACGCTTTTACAGGACTAACACTTTACAAAATCAACCAAATACAAAAAATTCCCATATCTTTTACATCATAGAACATTCGCCTAGACAACACCCTTTACATTATAGACCCATTACATTTTATCCTGATTACATATTTTTACAACAAAGTACATTCTCCCAGACAACACCCTTTACATTATAGACCCATACATTTTATCCCAATTACAAACCACTATTACTGACTTGATTACATTTATTCATCCCATTTAATTAGATAATGCAAATTATTTAATTAAAATTCCTATGTCTTCCCATTTGATTAAATAACTCTAACCATTTAATTAAAGCTAACATTTTCCCACATTCCTCTAAAATATCCTAAACCACACCTAAGTTAATTAAACTAATTAATTAACCTTATCCACTTTCTAATCCTCATTAGTCCATTTTCCATCATTTAACTCCATTCAAGCTAAATAAACCCATGGTTTATTAACTACAACTTGCACAACTAATTAATTTTCTCAAAATGGTTTATTAACTACAACTTGCACAACTAATTAATTTTCTCAAATTAATTTTCTCAAATTAATTAAATGACTATTTTCCCTCACACTTGCATGAGAATAATCTCATGGAATATTTCTTCTTCATTTACTCCCTTCATTTACTTTCTCACCCAAGCCTTGATGGATCTTACACAAGCCATCTTGTCTCCCACCCAAGCCTTAATGGCTCTTACACAAGCCATCTTATCTCTTACATCATCCTTAATATCCTTCACCCACAAGGCTTTACTCCTTACATGCTCTCTTCCCAAAATGTTCTCACACATGTGTGAGCACAAATCACTATCACATCTCTTCCCCTTGTGACACTTGTCACAAGGCTAATCATCCTTCAATCCTCTCATCAATTAGTAACCTTTGATTTTGCAAATGAATCTCAGCCCTTGATTCAACCATTTTCCCTATAAATAGAGCTCACTCCTACGAGAAAACGATCCACTTCTTGAAGAAAAGCTATGCTTCTAAATTCCATACTTACTCTCATCTGTTTTTACCATTTTAACTCACATCTTGCATCAATATTCATCAATGCCACAATATTGAAGATTGTTTCATCAAAATGGATTGGAAAAGGGCTATTATTTCACATCAATATGGCACCAATCCCCCTATGGGATGAGGTTTGGGGTATTTAGATAGATTCCATTCATGCATTGCTTGTTATTTCCTATTTTGTGTCAATGGTTTCCATGCTTATGCTTTCAAGTATCTCATAGGGAGTATGAATTCACCTAGCTAATGCAACTAATTTCTTTATTTTTCAATCATGTTTTTTTTAGGTTATGATCACACTCACAAGTAGAAGTGGTTAATCGAGGTGGTGGAGCAAGAAAAGGGTAGAATTGAGGAGTTCAATTATTGAAGCATACCATGGGAGGTGATATAATATATAGAGAATTAGTGGCACATGACCAGCTATTGAAGGACAAATTAGTTTTTCCCATTTTCTAGCAAGCTAGTTGGTTACAATATTTTATGAAGCTCGGATAATTTAATGAGGTTATGACCCAATAGTTTGTAGCCACATTGCAAAATTATGAAACAATTGTTAGGGGCTTAAGGGTAGATGCTTCAGAAGCTACCATTGTTGAAGTATCTTGATTGCCAAGGATAGGAGAAGAGTTTCCAATTAGGGAAAATGCTATTGTTGCAAGGAATAAATTTAGACAGATAGGAGAAAACCTAGATTCCTCTTCTTAAGGTACTAAATTATTATCTTTACCATAGATTTGGGCTTCAGTTAATTCCTATGTAGTTAAGTATTTGACATGTGATGGCATACAATATTTGTTATACATAGTTCATTTTAAATTGTCAAGTCATCTTCGTCATGGTATGCATGCAAATTTTCTTAATTTTTTGTATAATTTTCTAAAGAGAATGTTGTCTGAATACAAGAGGAAAAGAAACAATACAACATTGTATCACTTTTCTTTGGTTACACTATTGATAAAGAGGAGTCTTAGGACTCAATTTCCAAATGTTTCTTGGGAAATTTTTCTTAATTGTAATAATATCAATAGTATCCTTGAAGAACTTATTGTTCCAAAAATAATGCAAGGACGTATTGTTCCAAAAAGGGAAATGCTTTATGGATCCCCTACTACATCACCTACCCAAAGCAAAGGAGAGCTAGAGCGGTAGGGCTCACAGAAAACATAGCCTAAAGCCTCTATTGAACAATCCATAGTAGAGGACAAACAAGAAGCCCTTATTTCCAGAAAATCACAAAAATACAAGAAAAGGAAAAGTGGGGTCTCTTCTTCTACATCTACAAAAGGGAAGAAGAAACCCATACAACCCAAGAGGCGATGACATCACCTAAAGAGAAAAGGGTTGATGAGAGGATCAGTTAAAAATTAGGAAGAGGATATTGTAGTGGTAGAAATAGATAAAGATTCAGAGGAGAATGCCTTTGGTGATAAGTTAAAGGCACCTGTTAGACAACCTTGATATTTTACTAGTACCTCTTAATCTAATTCAAAGGATGTTTTTGTGGTAAAGAAAATGAGAAGCAGATCCCCAAGAATCCTTGTTTTAGAGGGTTTTGAATACACAAGTGCAATAGTGGATGAACAATTTTTGGAAAAAGATGAAGAACTTTTTATTGAACAAAGAAATATCAGCAAAGAGTTGCAATAAGCAATGGAACGTATAAAAAAGTTATAATACTTGTTAAAAACTTATCAACAAAATGTTAGTGAGTGGGATTCTAGGATCAAGGAATTGGAGAAGAAGCTCTATAAGTTTGAGCATGGGTGTAAATTGGAGGTACTTGCATAGCTTGCTATGGTTGAAGCAAGAAACAAGGAACCAATATCTCAAGGTTCAATTCCTCAGGTCAAAACCCCAAGTGGGCCAACTGTAGTGTCCTTGGGTGTTGAATTATGGAAAAGAACCCAAGATTTCTCTCAAAGGAAGAAGGATTGGGAGAAAGAAAAATCTGAATCAATATCCAATCACACTAGGGCACTTGAATAACAGAAGACAAAAGTGAAAATTTTCAAAGTAAAAATTAAGACGATGGTAGATAAACATAGTTGATTAAATGTAGGCCACCTACAAGGGTTTATGCATTATTTATATAGGAAAATATTTGTGTTTTCAATTCATCCAATTGATTAGTGATCTACCTATTTCTATAAACAAAAAAAATATCTTTTTAGATACTTTATTCAATTCCACACTAGACATGCAGGACCAATTATGTGAGTTTTGTTTACATAATTATCTTCTCCCAAATGAGACTAAATGAATTCCATTGATATTTTTGGGAGACCTTAAAATAAGAGCTTGGGCCTCCTACATTAGAAATGAGCACCAAAGGGGAACAATCCTACTAAGGTACCAAGAAATATAAAAATCCATTGCCCTAAATCTCAGAAAAGAATCAATGAATCCAAATGTGGTCATTGACCAATGGTTAAACCTCCTAGATTATAATGGATTTGAAGAAATAATAATGAATTGTAGAAAATGATACTATACAAGAGAAAATAAATGAGCAATAAAAACCCTTCATGAAGCCTTCTAGTTTGTACGAATGAGATGGGAAGAGCTTTCACCTAAATTAAGAAGAAAGGAGCCACATTCTCTCTATAATTATGTAGCCATGACTCATAGATCTCACAAGTACATGGACCTTGCATGTAAAAATGGAGTGACCTCATTTTCGCTTATCTTTAATCCTTCCATCCTCCTATTTATTATACCACAATGGATAGGGAGGAAGAGATGGGAAGAAGAATCAAAAGAAAATATAAGGCTAGAAAATATTTTGGATCAAAAGGGCTACTATCTAAAGTAGATGAAGGGAGTTGACATTGTGGTAGATCTCAGAGAAATAACCTTACAATAAAACCTCCAACCTTGAAAGTTTCTTGAGGAAAAGAAAAAGGATTAGTTGGGGGTAATGATGAGCTTAGATAATAGCTAGTTTTCTTTCATTAAGTTCATGACTTCTAGCATTTCAACTTGCCAAGTTTATAGACAATCCTAAGACATACATCTTTTATATCTTTCATGCATCTTAAACCAGAATTTAGTATGTGGAAATATAATTATGATATGATGGTATTTGTATGTGTGGATATATGAATGTTCATGAAATTCAATATGATTATATGCTTGCTTCATGATTATTAATGATGTGTATGCTTTAGTATGGAACTTTAACATTTTTTAGCTAAGATGAACTATAACCCATAGTAGTTGGATTTACAGTTTGTAGTATAAGATCGCAACTAGTTGCAAGGGAGAAGCCAAAATTATTGAAACATGAAAAATCTAGGAAGGAATGAAGATGACCATTGAATGGTCAATTGTGAGTCACCACGAACACAAAATAAGATGACAGGAAGAAGGAGTCTACTATGAGTGGGAAAGCTAATGACGTGATAATTTACATAGAGCACATCCTTGTCATACCGTTAAGGTAGAGTTATAGTTTGGATTATCTTCTATATTTTTCAATTATGGTTATTATTTACATAGGCTATTCCTCTCCCTATTCTCAAGGGAGAGTGGACATATGCATTTATGTTCTATTTTTAGTCCTTGTGTAAATAAAACTCCCCCCATGCCTATATATTGGGATTGGTGGTTGAGGAAAAAATTTAGTTTTTAGTTCATTTTTGGATAAGTAGTGCATATTTGATATCTCCTATGGGCACAACAACTCAAGCAAGGGCCACTCAAGGTACTGCCAACCCATCCTATTTTTGCATTAGATTAGATGTTATATTATTGTATCCATTTATCTATATTCTCACTTATATGTATGTGAATTCCATGAATGATGTACTGTAGCATGAATTACATTTTGTAACATTATGTTGAGTAAGTATTTGGAGAATTTAGGAGTCAAAAGTCAGTAGAGTTAGTTAGTTGCAAGTTCACATTCAGTAGTTAGCATTTACAATGTTAAGAAAAAGAAACTCATAGTGTAAACAATAGATTCATGTTATTTCCCCTATTTTACAATTTGATAGTTTACTGATGTAGGGGCATCATGAAGCATTCAGAAAATTGAGGCAAATAACAATGAAGTTGCAAAGTACCAGATTACTACATTTTATTGCTAGAGGCTAAGGAGATGAAATTAGTTACTAGAAACTATTTGCATTAATGTCTTAAGGCTATCGAGGATATTGAGAAAATTGTAATAAAATAAGTTGCAAGTTGTCAGTGATGCAGTGGAGTGCAGTATGTTGGCTAGCTCAGTATATTGATGATCAGAGGTTGTGGATTAAAGGGTATTTTTTTAGTAGATCTAGTGTTTCCATGTTAAGTTTCAGAGATTTGCATGAAGATTTGATCAAGTTATGAATATCTGTGTTCTGACAGTTGTTCAGTTGTTTTAGTTGGTGTTCCTGAAGGAAGATGATGCGATTTTGGTAGCTTGAGTTGTTGTGAATGTTTCTATGGTGATTCATGATGCTTGTGGATGTTTCTAGATCGTGTGTTGTTGGTCCAAATTGATCATTGTGCTCACGATTGGTGATTTTCTTTTGTGAGTTCATGTTTTCCATGTTCTTGGTTGATAGGGTGTTTGTAGCATGTTGCGGATCTTTGAGGAATAATATTGGAAGATGTTGCATGTTTGAGGATGTTGATTGGTTCCTTACTTTGTTGTGGCTAACATTGGTTGGTTCACATTGTAAATTGTTTAATTGTCTAAGGCCGACCTATTGGATTCTACACATTACCTACTAGTTGTTGTAATTGGGCCGACATGTTAATGGTTAGATGATTTGTGATTGATATAAATAGAAGAGAAAGTGTTTGTTACAAGGGAAAAAAGAGGGGGGATCAATAAGGTGATTGATAATACGAAGTATGAAGCATGATGACGAAGTATTTTGATCTGGAAGAATCACAGAGCAGAGGCAGTGTAGAGTTGGAGGAGTCAGTGGAAAATTGTTATTATTTGAGTTGTTTGAAATCCCTAGGTTGCGGCCTAGAATCTGTTAAGCCCGAGAGGCATATGTAATATGTTTTGATATTATAATATAATGAGGAATGAGCTTTGAAGGCTTGGTTTTTACCTGTTAGGGTTTTCCCAGGATATATCTTGTGTCTGATATTCATGAATATATTTTATCTTTTTGTGGATTAGCTATTAATTTTTGTTGCATATATGTTATGATCATGGAGTTAGTAGTTGAGGCTGCAAGGTGGGACAGTCCTTAATTAGGCCCTCCTACCTTGACTACACCAAGATGCATATGTAATGTGTTTTGAGATTATAATATAATGAGGAATGAGCTTTGAAGAATAGTTTTTTCCCTGTTAGGGTTTTCCCAGGATATATCTTGTGTCTGGTGTTCATGAATATCTTTTATCTTTTTGTCGATTAGCTATTAATTTCTATTGCATATATGTTATGATCATGGAGTTAGTAATTTAGGCTACAAGGTAGGGCAGCCCTTAATTGGGCCCTCCTACCTTCACTGCATCATTTACTTTCCTTTTCATGCTTTATAGTTTTCATTACATGTGTGAAAACTTATGTTTCATTGATATAGGGCATAGTTAGGATCCTTGAATGCACATATAGTGCCAACACTATCAAAAGCTTATGAAATTTAATTGATAATTTAATGAAGCCTTTGTGAGGGTTTGGTGAATTGTTCAGTTAGGAACCTATCCTTTGAATTGTGTTACTCATGAACACCAAGTTGATTGAACATTATAAAGGTCTTACATATATGAATGCCTTAAATATCCTAAAAGAATCAAATACATTACTCTTGTACTAAAGAAAGTACACCGATGTATGCTTGGAGAAGTCATCAATAAATGTGAGCACATATTTGGTCCCTAAAAATGAAGTAGTCAAAAATGACATGAGGTCACTACATACCAACTCTAAGGGTTCTTTAGCACATGTGGCTCTACCCGTAGGAAAATTTAATCCTGATGATGTTTTCCAAGAGCACATCCATGAAAAACACCATCAGTACAAAAAAAATTAGTGATCCCTAACACCAATTCCTATGTACTCATCCACTAAAGATAGCGATAATTGACATTACCAAAATATCCATGCCAAAGCTTACTCATAGTATCTACATGTGCTATAAAGTATGAACCTGTATCATTTGAACTCTCAAACCATTAAATCAGTATAAATGGGAGGAACAATCAACACTCCTAGTGGCCATGCAATAATATTAAGACAATAAAGGTCTTAGATAACTACATCATGTGGGGTAAACTTGACTATCCTACCAGTGCTAGATTGGAAAATTTGATACACTAAAAGGTTGGTTGAGATATTAGGAACAAAAAGAAATTATTGAAGAAAACCAACCTCAAGTGTGACAGTACTTGATCCCAAAACTAAAATCTATGTAGAATCCCCAACCATAATTTGAGTAGTGCTACAACCTGAAAGGGATGAGAACAATTCTTGAGAGTGATTCATTTGATGTTTCATGTCATAATCAAGTATCCATTGAGTTGTAGAAGGTAAGGCTAGTGTAGAAAGAGAATGAATTTTACTTGTAAATGAGGAAGAAGATTTAGGGGCTGAGATGTTATGCTACTACAATAATTCCTCCAAATCCTCTAATCTTTTCCAACATAGATTTGCTGGATTTCCCTCCTTACCACAAAAAATACAATGTTCACCTGATTTCTTCTTCATCTTGGAGGAATACTCACAAGACTTACAACATTTATCATACCAAGGAGTGGTTTGAGGTTTTTGTTTTGACTTCTAAGATAGTTTGGAGGAATACTCACTACCTTATGAAGAATCTATCATGGGATTTTGTTTCTTCTTATCTTTTCCTTTGGATGTTTGTGCTACCAATGCCTATGTTTTGGAATTGGAAAAAGAATCAAACTAAGTCAAATTTTCCTATTCATGACTCAAAAATTCACATAAAACCTCAAAATTAGGCATGGTAAATGAATCGCTCAATGCATCCATAATAGAAAGTAGAAGAGAAGACCTGAAATGACCCTCTATACTTAGACAGAATTAGTAAAAACATATTTTTTGCCAATTTTATTCTTCCCACAACCCTACAAAAGAGATCTAAGTGAATTAGACTTCTACAAGAAGGGCTTAATGGAGGGGAAATAATCAGGTATAAGTGATGTTAATTCTACCCCAATTTTTAGAAATTTTTACTTCTTGATTGTGGCAAAAAGATCACTAAACTTTTCCCACATAGTGCTAGGAGTGGTGCAGGAATCAAGATAAAATAAGAGACTATCTGAAATGTGTAGTGAAATCAGTCCCATAGACTCATTTGTCTTGTTACTATGTTGAAATATCTTAGATTGATGAGTCAATTTTGGCTATACTTAATCCAAAGTGGATCGTAAACCATTAGACATGAGAATTCAAGTCATATGATCTTTTCTAGGAAATTCAAATGAAGAGGTGTCTACCATTATGGTTGAGGTTTTCAAAACAACGCGTGGAAAAAGTTTTTTTTGTTATTTGATGTATATAGATATTGAAAGTGATAAATATACCCCCCCACAACAAGAAAAACCAAACCCTAATGCAACTTTGAGAGCAAAAAGGCATAAAAAAAGAAAAAATCACATCAGATAAATCTCTATGTACCTAGTGAATATTTTGGAAAAATGGACCACATGGCTATGTAGAGCATTGAAAAATATTTCCAACACCTATGCATTCACAAAAAATGGAGTTTGTATTCCCAAGATATGACCTCAAAAGAAATAGAAAATAAGATCTGACTTCAAATAACTATAGAATTTTTTTAAAAAAAAGTTAAGAATAAATACCTACACCACTAGATTGAGCTCAGAACCAAATTTTTAGTGATATAAAATTTTTTAAAAAAAGACTAGCGAGAAAAAAAGTTATGCACGATTTCATAGAATTTGTTTAATCTGGCTTGAAAAGGAACCTAGGGGGCTTAAAATTTCAGCCTCTAGGCATATGGGACCCTTTTTTCTAGGTGCTAGAGCTAATGTGTTGGCCCTTGGTCACTCACATGACCACAAAAGGAATTGTTGGAACCCTTGAGGGCTTATAATGTAGGGTTTGGTCACCGAGGGGATTGCCTACTATTTGGACAAAACTGTGGATCGATATTAGAGATAAACTATCCCTATATTAAATTAGAAAATACAATTAGATCAATCCTTAGGAGTTTTGTGATTTCCTTAGCTTGTTCCTAAATGTCAATCTAGGGATTATAAACTTGTGAAAGGTATTATGGTTGTATACCTAAGGGCTGAAAATAGTGAATTAAATGGGGATGAATGCAGCTAACACTCTAGAAAAGATTTAATTTGGATTTTATTTTCTGTTGCGATAGGAAGTTCATAGTGTGACAAGAAGATCATAGTGTGACATGAAGTTCTTAGTGCAACAGGGGTTTCATAGTGTGACAGGAAGTTCATAGAACATAACAAAATAGAACAACTTTCGAAAGTAGTGTATGTAGTTGAACAATAAATAAACTACTAAAATATTTGAAACTTTTATACTTCGAATAATAATTTCATCCAATAGTGAGCTGACCACACCAATTACGAAACTATATTTAACAATGAATCAACCACATTAGCCAAATATCAAATCTTTTCGAACTTAAAAGGAAATTAAATCATAAACTGATCACACTCCGTGGAATACATTTAACATGGAACAAATCACATATCATATAAATTCTAACTAATTCAAACACACAAAAACCTCACCAAGCGTCTTAGGAGTGGGCCCTTCCTCTAGTTCACAAGGCAAGTGGAAATAAATTGATTATTCTGACTCAATGTCACGAACATCCAATTCAATTAATTCCAATTAGTTGCAGAAATAAAATATATGTCTATTCTTTGTTCTCTATATCCTCTACAGACAAAACCATAACATATTTATATACATGATTTCTTACTGTTACGGCCTATAGCCAACACATTGAATATTATAGACTAAGATTAAAATAGTTTATAGTTTGTTAAGGCTGATGGCCAACAAACCGAATATTAATAGACTTTAGTTTGGCCGCAGGCCACAAACCCAAAACAACTTTGAAAATAGATTCAAAATGTAATGCAAAAAAATAGAAATGAGTAGTTTCACAACACATCCAGCCCATCCTTTTCCTCTCCTTGTATCTCATGATTTTCAAGGGTTACCTTCAACATGGTTAGTTCCTGTCACAAGCTATTCATATTGGATTAATATCTCAACAATTTAGCACTTTGAGAGTATTCTTTCATTCTTTTAAAACATATTAAGTATTTCTCCATTATCATAATAATTAATTGTAGGAAGACTTACGAAAAGTTAATAAAATGAAACAAAAAGGTCATAATATTTGGACATATTTTTCACCCATCATTTCCCCCCCAACTTAAGGAATTTGCATGTCCTCATGCAAACAATTAATACAAGCTAGTTTTTCCTGTAGACAGTGGTTGAGTCATGCTAGTAATTTCCTCCACCATGCTAACCTTTAGTTACTCCAATCTTTTCTAAAACCCTTGAAGAGAAATATGAGACCCTACTACTTGACACAAGTCTATTTTCATTATGTCAATTTCTTCCCTCTGCTATGTATTCAGTGTGGCAAGATCCTATAGTTGTTCCTTCAACTATTGATTCTCTTCCTAAAGGTGTGTAATTATATGACACAATTATCCAAATGGAATAAGTGGCTCATTACATACTTCTCTTAGAGTATCAGTATTAAAAACATCAATTCCCTTCGAGGCTTCTTTGGGACCAATAATTCCCCCTGTTGATTATCACAGAGGATGACGCTCTTTAGTGTAGGTATTTTTTGGAATGTGTTTGTGTCCATGAGAGCTCTCACCTCCTTCGTTATATTCCTCCCCTATTTTATGTTCATCGTGGATCAAGGTTTCAACATTCTCATTAATGGTTTTTCATATTCATTTTCTTCATGTTCATCATATTCTTCCCATGTTTTATCCATAAGGCTTTCATCTCTAAACACATCTCTGTATCTAGTTTCTTTCCCCTCTTCAATTTCTTCCTCTACATTGTGCTTTTCCTAGCCTAATGCCTCATCACCAAATACATTTGCTTGTTCAGATATTTCCACTTCTTTGAGGGTAGGAATTTTTGTTTGATCCTACTTGGCTTGCTGCTTCTTTTTATTTCAGTTTTGACTACAAATTTCTCTACTCATTTTTCCTTTTCCTTGACCAGGGTTTGTAGATACAATTTTGACATCAGTCATTGATCGAGTTGCCTCTGCTAGTTTATCCAACTTAGTTGAAGTGGGAGTTTTTCCTTTTTTGGCTTAGTTGGGGGTGTCCTATCATTCTTTTATGAGGTTGTATCATCAATTATTGAGCTATTTTTCGTATTTTTAGAGGATTCATCGACTAGGGTTTCCTTTGTTTTCCTCTTTTTGGAGCGCCCTACAATTTCACTATTCTTTTTTTCCTTGTTAACAAAAACATCCCATTCTATAGGAGGATTTTCTAAGTATAGTCCATGCATTACAATTAGCTTAATTGATCCATGGTGAGCAAGAGATTTTTCATGTCCCTTATGAAATAGACTACATGACCATTGCAGAGAACAATGCAAATAGTAGGGAATGTTAACCAAAACAACAATACACAAATACAACATGAGCTAAAAGTGATGGGCATAAATATACATGTACCTTCTGTCGCAAGTGATGTACTGAATCAGAAACTTTGCAACTTCATCCCATGGTGTCTAAAGATATTTGTGTTTGGTTCCCTGGCCCTACACCAATTCAACAGATTCCCCCCTTTGTCAAAATTGCTTATGTTGGAGTTTGAGGTCTATGACATGAGAAGAAGTAGAAGGAAAAAATGAATCACCAGTTTGTGGAAGTCCAGTGACCATAGAAATGGTTTGCACTATTATTGGAAATTATCATCCCCTCAAAATGACCTTGTTCTTGTGAAACCCCATGGAAAATTTTGAAGAAACTATGTCATTAAAATCACACAATTTCTTAAAATGCATTTTCTAGGAGGCATACCTAAATATTTTGTATGCCTCTCCACTGGCAAGGAGCTTCTACACTAACATTGGATCCCTTCTTGTATGATCTCCCCCCATGGTTCTTAGGTGTGGTAGGAACCCCCCTTTCAATTTACATAGTAGCTACAGTGGTGGAAAAAGATAACAGATGGAGACAGTTAGCAAAGGCTATGAACATGTAGTTTACATAAGGTAGCAGGTAATGTGACCGGATGAATTGGCTAATGAAGGATAATAATGGAAAATATTACAAATTAAAATTGGCTAGTAAGAAGTAATAATGAATATCATGATATTAACTCCCATGTACCCCTTGCTTAAGGATGAACTGTCTTGGTCATGCCATGCCATTATTAATGAAAATGAATAATACTTAATAAGTTTAAAAAGAGGAAAAGAATGCTCCCTAATACCAGTGATTGTGAGACAAGTGGTACTAATGTGACAGTTGGAGAGTTGAAGACGTGTAGACCATAATACAAGATGGTGTCATGAAGATAATAGACGAGTGGAGAAATCCCATAGTAGATTCACAAAGATGGAGAAATAAAAGCTATCATGATGCCATACAAGGTAGAAATAGAAATGACCACAAAAGAGGCGACTCGAGGCTGACATGGATAAGGCAACAATGGAATTAGACAAACACATGGAAAATATAAATCAAAGAAAAGAGGGTGTCTGACGTAGGTGGTGACAAAATTGTTCGCTGGATAAGATAACAAAGGAAAGTTGTGAAGTAGAGTAATAATGAAGAAAGCCACCACAGAACTTGAGAGGAAATTTGAGGTAGAAAGTGGGACCCACTGGGAATTGTTGTTGAGACCACAAAAACAAGTGAAATACTGGGTGAGCGACAATAACAAAGAAGGTGATGTGAAGAAGGGAAATACCCAAACCTGTACATGTCCCAAAGTCATCCATAGAGTCCAATCCAACAAGGGAAATACCCAAACCGAAAGAAAAACCCCTAGGGTAATGAGGCAAAGAGGAAGGTGATACTGGAACAAAAGAAAAATATGTACACAATGATAGGAACTAGAAAACTAAGGTTCCTGTCGTACTAAAGAATAGGTGGCGATAGGAAGTATCGTTGAACATAGTTTTCATTTTTTTTTTAAAATTTCATGATGATAGACTGTCGGTATCTTGGTTTTCACCCTATTATTGCTTAGAGACATCGAAAAACTAGTTTTCACCTCTAAGTTTATTCAACAGTTAATACTCAACGAAATCCGATTTTCAAGTATTAACTGGCCAACAATGCCCAAAGGTTTTTGTTGTTGGATCTTTTATTTCTTTTTTGTGACAATTTATTTTGGAGAGGAGATAGGAACAAGAGTGATTTCCTTTCTCATATTTAAAAAAAGTTTCTTTAGAAAGAGGTCATTTGTAGAGCTTCAAATGGTGCCTGTTAACAATGAGAGAAATATGCTGAGTCAATAGTGCATAGTTCAACAACGCCATTATAAAAAGTAGCTCTGATCTCATAAGGACTGAGCCAGCAAGTGTGAATTTTCCCTTTGAAGTCCTAGAACCGAGATTCATATAGCAATGCCCAATCACCAAGTTGGAGCATTCACTGAAAAATGAAGTGGTCATGCCATTGTGCTCATTGCTATTGCACCACCTCTATGTGAAAAAAGGCTCGTTGACGCATCTCATCTAGGGAATGGATTTGATTGATTCTTTCCTTTTGGGCTTCAGTGAGACTCATCCCTATTTGAAGAGTAGTGTAGGGAGTGTTCACTTCAAATTCATTGGGTAAAACAACCTTTTTTCCATATACAAGTTCATATGGTATCAAGCCAGTGATTGCCTTCCAAGTCATCCTGTAGGCCCAAATTTCCTCAGGAAGTCTATCTGCCTAGTCCTTCTTGTGTAGTGCCACAATTTTTGTGAGGATATTCTCCAACTCTTGATTGGTCACCTCCACTTTCCCATTGGCTTGTGGATGGTACGAAGAAAATTTTTGGTGTTTGATTTCATATTCTCGTACTAAAGCTGCAACCAAATTGAAAGTGAATTGTGGTCCTTGGTCAGTAACAATATCCCATGGTACACCATACCTGGTAAAAATATCATAGTATAAGAAGTTAGCAACTTTGGTATCTCTAGCATGTTCCAAAGCTACTACTTCTACCCATTTAGTTATATAAACAATGCAGACCAGAATATAATATTCATCCCTAGAAGGGGTATTAATTGGTCCTATAAATCCAAACCCCATTTCTCAAAGGGTTCAATTGATAACTGTGGGTGTAAGGGAAACTCATTAGAGTGTGTAGGTTTTCCCATATGCTGACACTTATCACAATGTTGAACATATCATTTACAATCCTTATGGATTGTTGGCCAATAATACCCTGCAACCAAAACTTTGTTAGCAGTTCATTATGTTGCAAATTCTCCTCCACAAGGCTCAGAATGGCATGCACAAAGTATGTCAAAGAAATCATCCTCCACTACATAATGACGCATAATGTTATCAATTCCAGTATGAAAGAGTAAACCATTAATCCACTATATTGCTCATTAAGTCCTATAAGCTTTCGTCGGTCTCTTGGAGAAAAGTGGAGTGGAAATCTACAAATGACAAGATAATTAGCAATATCAGAAAACCATGGGATTTTTACTGAAATGGAAAAAAATATGTTCATCTAGGAAAGTGTCATCCATAGGGACTAGTTTGTTATCACACTATAGTCAGCAACTACATTTTCATGCACTAGTTTTTCAAGAATAGTGATATCGAATTCCTGCAACAAGAGCAACCACCAAATCACTCATCCTATAATAACTGCCTTATTCATTAAAAATCTAATAGCAAAATGATTCGTATGTACAAAGACTTTGTACCTAGTTATATAATGGCAAAATTTGTTTACTGCATAGACTACAACCAAAAATTATTTTTTAGTTATAGTATAATTTACCTCTACACCAGTAAAATTCTTACTGATATAATAAATGGAATAAAAGAGAGAATATTCCTTTTGTCCAAGTATTGCTCCCATGGAATTGTTTGAAGCATTAGTATGGATGTAGAATGGAAATTCCCAATTGGGTCCTTGTAAAATTGGTGTAGTTATAAGCTTCCCTTTGATTTCTTCAAAAACTTGTTGGCACTCTTGTGTCCATGAAAAATCAACATCTTTACCTAGAAAAACAAAAAGAGGTGAGGCAATTTTGCTGAAATTTTGAATAAATATTCTATAGTATCCAACATCACCTAGAAAACTACAAACATCTTTCTGAGAAGTAGGCACAGGTAAGTCTTGAATTATCTTTACCTTTTTTGGATCTACCTCAATTCCTTTTGCTGAAATATAATGTCCTACGACAATACCTTCAGTCATTAAGATGTGACATTTTTCATGACTCAAAGAAATATTAGTATCAATGCATCTTTTAAGAATCTTTTCTAGATTTTACTTTGATTCCTCATATGTATCTCCATAAATAGTAAAATAATCCATATACGGTTCCAGACAATCATGAATCAAATCTGCAAAAATACTTAAGGTAGCCCACTAGAAGGTAGTGAGAGCATTGCATAACCCAAAAGGTAAAACATTATAGGAAAACGTACCCCATGGGCAAGTAAAGGTGGTCTTGTGTTGGTCCTGTGAGGCTATATGGATTTGGTTGTAACCACTGAATCTATCAAGGAAGGAAAAAAACTTCTTTCCAACAAGGCTATCTAAAACTTGATCAATAAAGGGTAGTGGGAAATGAACTTTCTTGGTGGACTTATTAAGGGCTCTATAGTCTATGCATATTTGCCACTTCCCATTCTTTTTAGGAACTACCACAAGAGGCGGCACCCATTGGATATCAGAGATAGGATAAATGAATCCTACGTTGAGTAACTTTTGTAGTTCTTCTTTAAAAATTTCTCGTAAGAAAAGGTTTAATCATCTTTGTGGTTGTCTTATGGGTCTACTTCCTTCCTCTATATATATGAGATGTGTGCAAGTGGCAAGGTGTATATCTCTCATATCTTGGTAATCCCAAGCAAAGGAATCTTTATGGGAACGTAACATAGCAACAAGATCTTCTAATTGTGAGGGGCTCAGGTTGGGGTTTATATTAAGCATTTTTCCAAGTAAAAATTCCATAGCCTGAGACTAGACAATAGTATTTACAACAAGCAATTGGGAAGTAGATGAGGATGGATCAGAATTCCCAGATACTAAAAATGGACTATATATACAAGTTTGTGGTAATAATTGGTGCAAAGTAATGAAATGTTGAATAGATTATGTATTACTAACTAATGGAAAATTACCAAAAGGGTAATTGCCACTTATACCCAAAGGAAAAATCATTGTCTCTAAAACATTATTAAACAAATAGTGATTTTGTAAGAAATTATTAATAACATAGTTTTCTGATATCTATTCAAATCCCCTACTTTGATCAATTGTCAAAATAGGTAAAGATTCATCTAAATCACTATTGATCCACAAGGGATCCTTTGTCTCCATAAAGTTTGTGTTGGAGGGTACAACGTCAGTTGCTTCATTTGTTCTCTATTTGAAATCATTGTGTTGCCAAACCTGCAATTAATAAAAGCATTAACTGCAACTAACCAATGTCTACCCAAAATTAAGGGGTATCCCCCCAACTTAATCTTTGGTTTTAAAATCACAAAATATATGGGATATTCCCAAGACTCAATAGAAATAATAATGTCTTCAATTATACCTTTTGGTTTTACAAGGGAACGATCCACCATTTGCAAGACTATTGGAGTATGTATTAGTCCTTGAAGGGCTAGTTTCTCCTTAGTCTCATTTGTCATTACATTTATGGCTGCTCCTAAATCCACAAGTTTATTTGGAATAACTATATTACCAATACGTACCTTTATCATTGGGCTCCTAGGATCTACATACTTAGGAACATAAATCTTTCCCAACATCAAATCTGCAAGTTGTCCAATGACTTGGACTGTCTTGTGGTCTTGTTTCTTCTATTGTTTTCTCCCACATAGTTCTTTGATTGCTCTCATGTACAATGGAACATATCAAATGGCTTGCAAGAGAGGAATTTTAGTGTTAACATTGCATAATTCATTCATAAAATCAAAACCTAATTGAGATGTTTCTTGTTGTTTTGGTTGTTCTAGAAACCTATCAAGAAATGGGGGCCTTGGTTGTTCTTCTTTTGGCTCTGCTAGAGATTATTATACTTATGTGATAGTTTTCCCTTGAAGATTTTTTCCTGATATTAATTATACACCATCAATTTCTAGTGCATTGAAAGGATAGGTCAGGTATCCTTCCATCTCATTGTTGTAAACCAATTGATCCACCTTATTATTCGGATTGGGTGATGGTTGTGCGAGAATAGGCATTTCTTTCCATAGTTGAGTTGAACTAAATGGTTGACTAGATGATGATGGAACAAGTGGTAAAAGTTTTTGGGACTGTTGATAGGGATTTATTGCTGATGGTGGTGGATATGGAGGGTACAATTGATATTGTGGATATGTTGATGGTGGCACTCTCCATGCTTTCCATGATTGTGGATCATGTGGATATTGTTGTGTCTATTGGGGGTAGTCTGGAGGTTTTTTCCAACCTCCAAACCATCCAGGTTGGTTTGGAAAAGGATTTTATTGATAAGGAAAAGAACTTGGAGGTGATGCATGATAATCAGTTGGGGGCATTCCTCACGGTTTCCAAGTTCTCCTTTGGTCCATAAAGTAAATAGGTTCATCTATATATTCTACTTCAGTTATTCCTATAGGAAGGGGTCTTATAATGGTGTCTCTATTGGAAATTCTAAAGAAGAGATTTATGTTTTGTTGTAGGGACACTCTTCACTATTATGCCCTTTATGACAAATAGGAAAAAATACAAGAAGGGATTTTTCAGCCTACTCCTGCTTCCTTCATGTATACAAGGTATCAATCTGCTTACCCATGTGACTTAGTAGGCTAGTCTTGAGGTCCTTGAGCAATCTACCTAATTCTTGTTTTGTAACTCCTAATGTACCTCTGGAAGAGACATGCTTCCCAATGTACCCCCTGACTGAATGGGTGGACCTTGAATAGTTATTACACACATCACATATTTCATCAAACCTCAATTTGGAGATATCTCCACCACCCATAATTTTTAAAATATCCAAAAATTCATCCCTAATACCCCTAAGAAAGATATTTTTTACAATGTCGTTACTTAACCCTTTTTTCCTAGTTCTTTGTAGACTAAATAGAAAACACTCTAGATAATCTTCTAAGGTCTCTTCCTCCCATTGCATGATGTGGAATATCTTGTCTCATATTTCCTTGGTCTTGAAATATTCTTGGTATTTTTCCAAGAACTTTGTCTTCATGTTGTCCCAACTATGAATGATTTGACATCCTAGTCCCATAAACCATCACAATGTTGGATCCTTAAGAGTGGCTGGAAATAGTTTAAGTTTTTGTGCATCATTGTGATAATCATAAATATGGCACAAAACATCAAATTAAAAAAGAAACATATCTGAGTCTTCCATAGAAAGACCTCGAAAGATAGGAAAGGTAGAGTGAGGTATGTTCTTCATGGGAGTATCCTCCTCTAGATGTGCAATGAGAAACTCAAAGGTAACATGATTGTTATTTTCCAATTCTCTCTCATCATTGTTGTTTTTATTGTTGTTGTTATTGGTGTCCATGGTTCCAAACGCCTAAGGGTGTAGAAAGATGTGAATGGCTTAAGGTCACTTGGGGTCTTACCACTCTGTAGCTCGTACGAGCCTCAAAATAATTTAGCAACCTTTTTAAATGAATCCTCAAGTGACTCATGTTGAATACTAGAAGGAGACTCAAAGGTGGACTCAATAGCACATTTTTCAATATCAGGTTTGGCTAGTTCCTTTTTGGATGGTATGTTCACAATTAATGGATTGAATTCATTTTGTGGAATTTCTTCTATATGTTTCTTAACAAATATTCATTTTCTATCCCTAATGTGATTTATGCATCTATATGAATTATAACAGACAAAACCAAGGTTACTTACATAGGCGAGGTCGACTATCGCACAAAATTTTGCCTTGGAGCATTGGTCCTAACCTAACTCATTGGACTAATAGGCCTTTAACACCATTCCCCAATAATGGTGCCAAAATGTTTGGACAAAAATATGGATCAATATTAGAGATAAGCTATCCTTATATTAAATTGGGAAATACAATTAGATCAATCGTCTGGAATTTCATGTTGATTTCCTTAGTTTGATCCTAAATGTCAATCTGGGGATCATAGAATTGTAAAAGGTGTTGCAGTTGTATACCTAAGGGCTGAAAATAGTGAATTAAGTGGGGATGAATGTAGCTTACACTCTGGAAAATATTTAATTTGGGATTTATTTCTTGTTGCAATAGGAAGTTCACAATGCGATAGGAAGTTCTCAATGCAACAAGGGTTTCACAGTGTGACAAGAAGTTCACATAATAGAACAAAACAACTTTTGAAATTAGTGTATGTAGTTGAATGATAAATAAACTACTAAAATATTTGAACCTTTAATACTTCATATTATAATTTCATTCAATAGTGAACTAATCACACCAATTAAAAAACTGTATTTAACAATGAATCAACCACATTAGCCAAATATCAAAGCTTTCTGAACATAAAAGGAAATTAAATCATAAACTAGTCACACTCTGTGGAATACATTCAACATGAAAAAATCACACATCATGTAAATTCTAACTAATTCAAACACACAACAACCTCACTGAGCGTCCCGAGAATGGTCCCTTCCTCTGGTTCATAGGGTGAGTGGAAATAAATCAATTATGCTAACTCAATGTCACGAACATACGATTCAATTCATTCCAATTAGTTGCAAAAACAAAATATATGTCTATTCTTTATTCTCTATATCCTCTACAGACTAAACCATAACACATTTATATACATTATTTCTTACTGTTACAGCTTATAGCCAACACATCAAATATTATAGACTAAGATTAAAAGAGGTTACGTTTTGTTATGGCCAATGGCCAACAAACCAAATATTAATAGTCTTTAGTTTGGTTGTAGGCCACAAACCAAAAACAACATTGAAAAAAATTTCAAAATATAATGCAAAAAATAGAAATGAGCAGTTTCATAGCACATCCAGCCCATCCTTTGCCTCTCCTTGTATCCCATGATCTTTAAGGGTCACCTTCAACATGCCAGTTCCTTAAACATGTTTGGTTCTTTTCACAAGTCATTCAGATTGGATTAATATCTCAACAATTTGGCACTTTGAAAGAATTATTTCATTCGTTTAAAACGTATTAAGTATTTCTTCATTCTCATAATAATTAATGGCAGGAAGACTAATAGGAAAGGGTAATAAAATGAAACAAAAAGGTCATAGGATTTGGACATTTTTTCACCCATCACCTGCTACAATGGAATAGCCCTCAGGGGCTTGGGTGCCAATGTTAAGGTCACAAATGTGACTTGGTACTTTGTTGGAGAGCCCGCAGAGGTTGAAGACCTCTCAAAAAATTGTGGAGGCTAGTGGAGGTGGTGTTTGGAGCGCGACCACGAAGGCGCCACTCCATAGCTGGTGCAATGCTCCTGTGGGTGGTGGCCATTAATATAGTGGTTGCACTTTAAAAAGTGCTTGCTTAATATTTTTATTTTTTTTAAAAAGTTGCACATATTGTAAAAGTTAATGTGGTCTTTATAGACCTGTAAATATTATGCAACCAACAAGGGGTATGATCATTTCATATATTGATTAATAATGAGGAATGATCTAGACATTGGAGAGATAAATGATTGTATTGTGAAGTCATAATATCTTGTTGTGAGAGTAAAGTTGTGAGAAAAAGGTTGTAAGGGGATTGAGATTTTACTAAAATAATATGTGGAAATGAACTATTTCCTTTGCAAATCCAAATATCATGGTGCAGAATTCATAGCCACCTCTATCATATTCTCATAGAAGTAATTTCTTTGTGGGAAGGTACATGCCATTTGATTTCAATAGTATTCAAGGTTAGCCAAACCCTGCTCCTAATGAAGTTAGACAACACTTATCAAAGTTCAGTAGAAAGAATTTTGAATCATTGAGTAAACATCTACAAGAATTTATGGATTTGAGTGGAGACTATGAGGTTGCTATAGATAATGCCATTATGAAGCTCTTTGTTCAATCTCTAAAAGATGATGCAAGGGACTAGTTTTTATATTTTCTCGTGCTTTTTGTTGATTCATGGGAAGAGTTCAAAGTTGCATTTATTAATCAATTCAATGAGAGAATTGATATAGGTTCATTAATCAATAATTTTTTCATATTCAAAAAGATGAAGAAGAGTTAATCCCAACTTTAAACTTGAGGATTGCAAAGATAGCTATAGATATTCTATAAAACATTAGACTTAATGATTCAATGCACCCAATCATATATCTAAGTTCATTTGATAAAGAGGCGAGCTTCCTACTAAGAGTACATGACATGTAACATTTCATAAAAAATTTTATATAGCTATGGATAATGAGAACAAATTGAATTATTCCATGATGAAAGGAAAGGATATATGTTTGCATGTGTTGAATATCATATAATGGCTTATGCGAATAAAAAGTGTAAACAAAGAATAGTAGTGTTTTTCATGATAACAATAATTTTTTTGTTCTAGTTAATTCACTATTGCATCATTTAAATCATGGTGAACTTCAAATTGCATGTGATTAGAATGTGAGATGTGTTGACCAAATGTCTCCTGTTTAAGCATTTTTTGATGTTAAAAATAATGAGGAAGAATCATCATATGATTTTTATGCATTTTTTCTCGGCGTCTTGTTGGAAATCCTCAAATGTTTCAAACCTACAGATTCTATGTGGATTTTATATGAAGCTTAGGAACCAGTTTTGAGCATTGTACCTAAAATGTTACATCCTTATAATGTTGATAATATATATGAATGGATTGTTATTCTAGAGAAGACTAGACAATATTATACAAGGAAAATTATGTCCTCATTGTTGGCCCACATTTTTCATTGCATCAAAATATTGATCTATCAATGCCCGATACAAATACTAGAGACATGGAGTGCATGGGAGGTGATTAATCCTTTGTCATGAATCTCTAGGGGAGCATTGACCATCTACCAAAAATCTCCCCATCAACGTTACCTGAGGGGATTCAAACCTATGACCTAATGCTCTAATACTAATTGTTGGCCCACGTTTTCCATTGCGTCAAAAGATTGATCTATCAATTCCTGATACAAACGGTAGAGACATGGATCACATGGAAGGAGATTATTCCCTTGTCATGAATCATGAGGGGAGCATTGACCATCTGCCAACACTCATACAATAATATTAGCGGTAACATTTCCTTGTGTGACCAAATGAATGAAATGGTATATATGGATGAAGATAATATAATAGAGGATGAAGATGCATCTTGCAATAGTGTAAATAACATTTTTTAAGTCCATGGATGAGATGTATGTGAATGAAGATTTTAGTCATGACCATTCAAGTGTAAGGTATGGTGATGATATAGAAATACATGAAATTATACCTTGTAGTAACTCTACTAAGGAAATAAATGTGCACTTATATATCTATTGCAATGAACCATCTTGTGATACTAGGGATTTTTTTGATGAGGAAAGCAACATAGACATAAATTTACATCTCAACAATAATGTTCTTGAAGATGGATATTTAGGAATCGATATAAAAAACCTAAGCATTGTTTTGAAAATGATAAGATTCTTGATGGTGTTGATTGTGATATCAATAGACCTTATTATTTCTCTACTAATTATGGTTACCTTTATTAGGTGGAGATGGAATTTTATTCCTCACATGAAAAATGTATTGATATAAATGCTAATGAAGAAAATTATTCATTTAAAAGTGAACCTTATACATATTTGGATGAACATATGGGTTATGGGTTAGTATTGTAACTTGTTGGTAACAAGAAAGAATTTATGAAAGTTTCTATGACAATGTAAATTCAGATTTCAATGATGTTGCAAGTAATTCAGACCTCTTTGTTGAGAAAACACATGATAGAATTGATGGTTTCCACTTAGATCATGATGATAGTGAATATGAGCACTTATTTATTGATATGGAAGTAAAATTATTTGTCTTAAACAAGGAAGGAATTGATGCAAAGGCTGATGGAGACACATATTCACTCACCAATGAAAATGATTGAATTCTATGATGAATCTTTTGAATATGGATTAGATTCATTGCTATCTATTAACAACAGATATGAAATTAAAAATGTATCTACAATCCATTCCACTAATCATGCTAATTCTCAAAATGTTGATTGTGAGGAATTTAGAGCTTTATATTGGGGAATGAAAAAGGATATTTTATTTTGTGTTACCTTTCGGTTATTATCATGTTATGACAACTAGTTATGAAAAAAATGATATATGGCTATATTCTAAATTATTTAAGACTCATTTTAAAATGTTCTAAATGAATTTGTGTGATGATTCACGAGATGAACTGATTTGTGATCTTGAACTTGAATTGGAGATATTTTTCAGCACATGGGATGTTGATGAAGGAATTAAATTTTATGAGAATCATTATTTAATTATTAACAAGTATGGTATTGATGCAAATGAGTCACCCTTGCAACTCACTAGAATGTATATTGGTATTAATGAGTTGCACTTTTTAAGTGAAGTTGATTGTAAGCACACTAGAGCTCGAATGGAAATTTTCTTACAGTGAATAAACATTTTTCATTCATCACAAAAAATGATTTCTTATTTGAGTCATGATAAACTTCAAATGATAACTCAATGGGTATATTCTAATCTTCCATTTTTATTCAGTCTAATTTCTTAGACTTGGAGCTAAAATGTGACTCCAACAAATTAGAAAAATAATTATACATGTGTTTATTGAACCTAATTCTTATGAGAGCTTCACATTTTATGTGAAGATAAAGGATAAAGAGGATGCTACATATGCATTATTTTATGTGGATTATGAATATTCTCACTTTTTAAATTGGTTTGACGAGTAGTGGATAGTGTGTGACAATGATCCTATAGATGAGAAATGTCACAATGATTATGAGTTTGATATATTTGACAAGTGTGACATTTGTGTGTTACATAATGAGGTATTTTAGTTAATGCAAGGCTTCCAAGTTTAGATACACACGAATAAATTTGACAATTGAAAGTTTAGTGATATGATGAAGGATGCCAATAGTAGTGTCAATGAATAGGCATGTGGTGACAACATTTCTAGATTAGGTGTGGAAAAATATTTTAAGAACAAGGTGTTTGATAGAGGAAAGTGTTATTTCTTCTCTTTTGGGGACCTGAGGCCACCGAGTAATGTTTGAAATAAGTCAACTCAGAGTATTACAAATTGATTAGTTGCAAATAACATATGAAGGCACATAGTCTAAACCTAAAGACTTTTTGAATATTGTTATGCCTATAAGGGGCTTACATCCTCGAACAAAAGCCACTATTTAAACCTAGAAATTTCCTTCATTTATAGTGTGTGATGATCATTAAATTAACAATAGAACTCAACTTTTAGGTCTTGTGGTAACTTGTTGGCCTAAAAAAATTGGTATTAAAAATTTGAAATCCATGGCTTGTCTTCAAATTTTTGTTGGTAGAAAGTTTTGATAATTCATGGAGGGCATGCAAATCCAATTTTGTGGTTCTCAAATGAGTTTTGATGTTTATTTTAATGTGTCAAAAATTTTGATTGATTCCATAAGTTCTTTTAGAAAAGTTCAAATTTACTTGTTTTGGAGATTTTCCATGTGTTATATGTCACCATCAGCCTCCAACTCTAGTTTCATGGTCATTGGATGAGTTTTGGAGTCTAAATGGAAAAATATTTTTAAAAGCCTACTCGATGGCCCCAATTACAAAGGAGCCCCTAGAAATGAAGTTGTCATGCAATTTTTGACTAAATAATAAATATTTATGTCAAATACATACCCTCCTCACAAAATCATGTGACCTCTAGATGACATGCGTACCTGTGGTTCCAATACCATCATTTTAACTACGAATAAATTAAATTACCAAATTTTTAGTTTTCCAAATTTGAAACTTTTTGAAATATTTTTTAATATTTTATTTAGTTAAGGGAGGTAAAATTTAATTTCTTAGAAACATTTAATATTCCCCTCAAAGGTAGGCTTATGAAATGGATTCTTAAAGTTAAATATTATAAATTTTATCTTTAAAGGTCAATTTTAAAACCTTGGTTAATGAACTAGTGCAACTTCTAAAGCCTTCCAAGATTCAAAACTTGCACTAATTCCAACCATGGGATGTTTAGCCTATTGGTTTGAATGGGCACCCATAGTCATATTAAATCCACTTGGAGGAAAAAAAGCTAGGGCATAAGTGTTTCTTTGAATGGATGAGTTAAAAAGTTAAAATGAAAGTTGTGTTGAGCATAAAACTTGTGCTAGCTTATGATTGGCTAGAGTTTTCAATGTTTTTTGCATTCCATTTCTTACATGCATTTTAGACTTTGTTAGTTATATTTAATGATCCAATGTGTAGCATCATTTTGGGTAGTTTTATGTGTTTAAAATTTTGTTTCTTTGAATGGATGAGTTAAAATGAAAGTTGTGTTGAGCATAAAACTTGTGCTAGCTTATGATTGGCTAGAATTTTCAATGTTTTTTTAATTCCATTTCTTACATGCATTTTAGAATTTGTTAGTTATCTTTAATGATCCAATGTGTAGCATCATTTTGGGGAGTTTTATGTGTTTAAAAATTTTCCTTTGCATGTGTTTGGTGCTGCAATAGCAGGTTTCCACATAGGTTTTCTTTGGAGGGATCTTTGTGGCCTAAAATGCTAAAAAAATTTGATGTTCTACCACCCTAAAATTCTCAACAATAGTGTCATATGGCTTTGCAATATTTTTCACACTGTTTCCCAACATCAAGAAGCAAATGCTTCCATTGGATGTAAAATTCCCATCATTGCAAAAAATGCCTTGGCACATTTTAAAAATTTTAGTAGTAAGGAAAATATTTTAGCACATGTGAAATATAACTCGATAATAAATTGAAGAATCTCAGCTTTCCATGGTTAGATGCTAGGTCCAAAAAATGGATAGCAATAAATTCATTAATATAGAAGGGGAATGTTAAGAAGGATGAATTTATTTTTATTTCCTATGAGAATCATGTCAATGCTCTCATTTTTTCAGAAGTGTCACCTAAATTTGAGACCAATAATACTTTAGTTAAAGAAATATGGAGGGCTAATGTGCAAGAAGGTGACTGCATACGACCTATTTGATAAAATGACAATTTAAATGTAAAAAGAATGTGGGTAGTTTTGGAGACTGTAATGTGTGATTTAATTCATGTTTTTTACTACCATTTAATGGGAAGTTTTATGAAGTTGAAAATTTTCACATGTAATATGAAAATGTAGTTAAGATTTTTTTTAAAAACTCATGGGTAAAATTTGTGCACATGAATTGTAGGTAAATATTGGAGAATAATTTTCAGTTTTTCAAATGGAGGCAATAGAGGACAAGTATGTGCAAAATAAAGGGGCTAAATCTTGCCACATGGCATGCCCTAATCTGATCTAGGTTTCTTCATGGGTAATAGTTATATTATTTTGTCATGGAAAAATGTTGTTGAGTTTTAGAGAGGATGATAGAATTTTTTTGGGCTAATGTTAGGGTTATGTTTTAACTATTTGAGATTTGTAATGTCAAATGTATGAAAAAATATTCTTAATATGGGCATATTCTACTTCAAGTGTGATTTCTACCATGGAATTGTAAGTTTTCTTTAGTGACTCATTGTAAGAATTACTTATGTTAGTTTTACAATTTGTCTACATTCTCTCTTGTATGCTTTAGGAAATCTAAGGAGTTCTTAAGTGCACATTTACTACACATGTATCCAATTCCAGTTAGTTTGTATCCAAAATATATAATAAATTTTCTTATTATGAGTTGTTTATAATTTCAAGCCTTTTTGATATGGTGTGTGGGGTTTACAAATTGGAAATGGATCATTAAGTATGGATGCATTATTTTAACATGAGAGCATTTGATAGTCTAGAATTTATAAGGCAAAGTCATGTGACATAGGTTCATCTAATTTAAAAATTGTTTTGTCATTATGGTTGTTGGTCTTGAATTGATTCTAATTATTTTGTCATTGTGGTTGTTGGTATTGAATTGAATTTGTTCTTGCAAGATAAGGAACTAATCTCCTATTGTTGGGGCTAATTCAACACCTCAAATATTTTAAAAAGTGAACATATTTCAAAGTGTAATTTATTAGGGTTTTTTGGTCTTCATGGAGTTTAAAGGATGTAAGTGATATTCCTAAGTTTTTCTCATTTATCACTCCTTTGCACATTTGAGATGGAGACATGTCAATTGTATAAATTACTAGTGCATAATGTTTATTAAAGTATAAGGGATCATTCTTGAACCTACTTGATTATGGAGAAATCTATATTATCCTTTATTCGTATGTTTGTGAACATGGTTTTAATCCAATTTTAAGGGTTTGTAGTTATAGTTTGATATGAAAT
>VDFB02383408.1:0-19092 GCA_007258455.2 Sequoia sempervirens | reverse complement strand
ATTGCATGGGGAGTAGCCTATAGCTAGATACCAATGACAAGGGATTATGAGATGGGATGAGGATAGAGGAAAATGGATAACAAAATAAGGATGGGGGGAGGAAAAGGATTGTTTGGATGGATTGGATAGAGGGATAAGGATTTGGATTAGGAAAAGGCTATCGGCTAGATAAATGGATAGATAATAATTTGGGTGATGGAAAGGATTTTTGTGATGGATGGATAGAGGGATAAGGATGGGGAGATGGAAGGTATTTTTTGCTAGATGAAGGATGTCCCAAAGGACTATGTAACAAAGGAAGATAGATGCCCCCACTCTAAAGGTGTCATGTATAATGAGGCATGAGGGATGGAAGGTAGAAGGATGGGAAAATAAGGGAGTGAGATTGATATGGATAGGATGTATGGATAAGGAAGGGAGATTTTTGGTAGCATGACAGGCGAACAAGGAAGGTAGATGAATGTGAATAAGGATTAGGATAGTGTGCAGATGAGGGGAATGTATTCCAAGAGGTGTCCAAAGCATGTTTATATGTTTTCCCCTATCGATATTGTTAGCTCTCAAAAATGCAGGTGAAATGCCTCAAGAGGTTGCCAAACTCTTGATACATTTTAGGGTAATAGACAAGGTCAGATGCTTTAGACCTTCTACTCTTTAGGTGCTGCTAGACCTTGGCGGGTGTACCTATATGAATGAAGTAGACTTAATGTGCTTATTCCTCTTGAAATGTTTTGCCCACAATGGCAAGTAGGAGTGGACAAGTGAAATCAAATTTGGTATAAATTGTATAGCGATATTCAAAACTAAACCCTAATATGTTCAGTTAACAGATGTAAAGAAAATGAATGAATCTAAATGGTGAAAAATGCAGAGACTAGTGCCTTATTGGGTATGCAGAGTCAAATGAAATAGAAATGGGCAACTTATTTCTAGAAAACACTCAAATTGTTTGGCATATGTTTTTTTTATAACTTGTATAAACATGCAAGACTGTAATTACTAAGCTCTTCTTAATGATCCAGATGAATTTCCCTGATTACTGTGATCAACCACAAGGATTTAATATTTTCTTGAAAGAACCAATCAATTAACCACACAGATACATCAAATGTGCACTGATAAACTGAATATAAACTTGTTACATCAATTTAAACAACCATAAAGCATCAATCGTGGAGACAACTTTAGTAATACTTTCAATAAATTCAACAGACAATTTACACCAGAAATACACTGCCACATCAACTGATTTTCATAAATATCTCCATTTTGAAATCATGCAACCGTAGTCTCTATTCTATGAAAATTTTATTCTACTGAATCCCTTTCTAATATATCTACTATCTATCTACTATCTACCATCTCCTTATTTATAGTCAAAAATGGATATTTATACATTTGTGTCTGAAAAGACACATCCTTTCACATTCACATGTCGGCAATCAAATGTATCGAGCCTTTTGTTAATACTCATCAAATATTCGCCGTGACATCCTGTAGTTATGCTGAAGTCCAAAGCATTATCGACAGATATCCTTTGATCTTTGTGTTTCACTGTGACCCATGGAGTCGGGGAGACGTCTCATAGGTACCTTATGTCTCGCCGAGAAATCTCCTTAAGTTCACATTTTGTCGCCGTGACAATATCACCTTTTCATCGATGCAACAATACTTCGGCGTGACATAACGGGTTGGAAAGACTGTATAACCTCACACTGAAAACCCTCGATATAATTCCTTTGCACTTTGTTGGTGAGACCAGAGGCACTCGGTGAGACCTCACCCCGATAGAATCTTTTTTGTGTTTTATTGGCGAGACCCAATGCACTCGCCAAGACCATAATCTGAAGACATAACTCTTGCCGAAGTATTTGTTCATTCCGCGCTAGTCAGTGAGACAATAAGAGTTCGCCGAGACTTCACCCTGAAGAAAAATCTCTCACCGACATGCCCCTTCTGTTGCCGGTCGGTGAGACAATAAGATCTCGCCAAGAACTTATTCCGAATACCATTCGTTTGGCCGAAGTATGTCCACATGCACATGGTCGGTGAGACCACAAACTGAAGACATAACTCTTGCCGATACATCGTTCTATGTGCTAGTCGCTGATACATAATGCAATCGATAAGACCTCACCCCGAAGTCTTTATCTAGCCAAAAATAGTCCTTTTGAGTTACCGAGACAATGAAAATGTCATGCCGATAGGCAACTCTATATGAATTTCAATCGTTGTGACATCCTTGAGGTCTTGCCGATAGGAAACGACAGATGTATATAAACAAAAATGCATTATGGGTTGGGGAGACCTTGATAATCTCATGCCGATATGGACAATTATGTGAAATACTCAGACCTAGAAGGATTTTATGAGATAAAAATGGGCAGAATGTGAGCAAAATATTATGAAGAGAGGTCCTGAGCACATGGTGAGGACTCGATTGGAAACTTAGGGATATGAAAAGCTTGTGAAATTATTCATAATTTTACAGTTCTAACAGATATCAAGATCACAAGGAGGATGGATGGATTGGGATAAATGGGATATGACAAGAAGGATGCATAAGATAGGTTAGATGGAGGAGATGAATGAAGAGGATGTATAGTAGGAAGATGGGTGCATAGCTGGAAGCATAACAGGAAGCATGGCGGATGGAGGGAATGCATATCAGGAAGCTGCCCCCAAGTGTGGAAAAGGATGGATGGGGATTTACGCATGATGCCTGTATGCCAGGTTTTCATCATGGTACTTATCCAAGGTGCTTGTTTGCCAATTTTTCACCATTGGACGAATTTTTTCTCTTTACTTTTTTTGGATTTTTCTGATTTTTTTATTTTTTTGTTGGATTTTCTTGACTTTTTGAATTTTTTGGACTTTTTGGATTTTTTGGATAGCATGTGGATGGAGATGGATAAGGATAGGGATGTGGATACGTGGATTTAGAAGAAATGTGATAAGGATATGGGTGAAAGACTCAAGCATCAAGTTCCATACAAGGTATTAAGAGCCCATGTGTGAAGCGACTGTTGGATGTTGGTACAACCTTATTAGGATAAATGGATTATCCAAGAGGATGAATTAGAGGGATTTGATGGGGAAAATATGTGGGATAATGGCTGGTATGTTGGAAAAGGTATGGATGGAATGATGGGGTGGTGAGTTCAGGACCAACATTGGCACATGTGGTGATGTATGTGAAAGGAGAGGAGGGTTAGTGGATGGAGAATGTGGGGATGATGGAAGAGATAGGATAGTGCATTTTGGGACATAAGGACCCAAAACAGATTTAGGAGATGGAGGATGTGTATGATTGGATTTTGGATTATCACCTTTGGATGTTGTTATGGATGCTTCATTTGAAGGCATGGCATCTTTTTTCTTTGGGATCCACTTTTTTTTATTTTTGCTTTGGTGGGCCTTTGCAGCCTATGGATTTGATTTTTCTTTTCTTCACCATGTCTTTTAGAGGGGACATGGGGAGCTTTAGATTCATGTGGATCTTTAGATTTAAGAATTTTTACTTTGGCATCCAAAGTGCTTTTAGTAACAAGGGGATAGGTGTGGGGAGATGGATGATGTGGAGCGATGGAGGTAGGATTATGAGGATTACGTGTAGATGGATGATGTGTAGGTATGTGCTTTTTTTTATCCTGATTAGGGGACATGCAAGTGGGATGTTTATGATGGATGACATGGATAGGTGATGAATGTATGAAAGGATGAATAGGACGAGATGGAGGAGGTGATCTTGGGATATAAGGGCCCAAAACAGATGTAGTGGGTGGAGGGACATAAGGACCCAAGATGGATGGAGTAGATGAAGGATGGGAGATGGTGGATGGAGAGATGTAAGGACCCAAAATGGATGGAGTAGATGGAGGAATATGGACAGTTGTTTTGAGATGATACAATGGAGGAGGAGGGATGGTACCATATGATCTGGTGGAGCGATGGGAAGAGCCTATATTTCTTTTGGAAGAGGCTCATTGAAGAAGTCTAGAGGGTGTACCAACATCTTTAGATTTTGAGTCTTGAGAAATATGTCCAAGACTTTGCATACAGATTTGTTCTTTGACCTGGATGGGCTCTAAAATACCTTGCTTATGAAGGCCTAAACCTTTTCCTTGATAGTTAATGTTCTTGAACATGTGATCCATGATAGGATTTGTGTTATTCTGAAAACATGATGTGAGTCCATTATTAGGTAAAGGAGGATGGGTGGTATATACACTGTGTTTTTCTTCTGCAAGGAGACCACCATGGAAGAATGTGAGGGTACCAAGGGGATATACAAGTGGTGTGGGGATAGTAGGTTTAGGCGACAATGGAGGATCATGAGATGGAGATGATGGGATAGCAACATCTTGATGGGTGGTATCAAGAGAGGGATTAGGTAATATGATAGGATCAGGATTTGTGGCAGTAAGAGATAAGGGCTCATGTGATGGAGTGACAAAATCTTGAGTGACAAGGGGATCATGGGATGGAATGGATGGGGGACTGTGATCTTGAGGTAGACTAAATGGGATGGTAGGATCTTGATCTAGAGAAAGGGATATGCTATTATGCTTTGGATCAAGCTCTTGGCATGGCTTATCTTGTGTGGATGCCAGGATGACATAGTGTTGGAGGGACTCTTCAAGTAGGGAAGATGAAAGGATGGAGGATTCGTGAAGGTCATGGGAATGGATTTCAGTGATACTAAGAGTGGGAAGAGTGGATTGGATGTGGGTGTCTTCGATGGATTAGATGGATCTAAGAGTAGGGGGAGTGGATTGGATTTGGTTATCATCGATGGGTTTGATGGATTCAATGATGATTTCAATGGTGTCAACGGTTTGAGTGATGCTAGGGGTGGTATCATCAATGATAGGTGTTGGGTGGAGAAGGGTCTCAAAACTAATGACTGTGGATGATGGGTTGGGATGGCATGATTCCATGACTTCAAGTGGTGGAGTTGGGGATGTCTTCTTTGTCATAAGTCCTTGGAGGAATTTTGGAGTGAGAAACTTGAATACTCTAGGCTGAGATGGCGAGGTAGGAGTGGATGAAGGATTATGGATTGGTGGGTGATTAGGGCTATGGATTGGTGGATTAGGATTAGATGGAGGAATGGGATTGCATATTGGACTAGGGGTAGGTGGAGGATTAGGATTGGATGGAGGATTGAGGTAGGGATATTGGAATGATGAATTAAGATAGGAGGACATGGATGGTGGATTAGGACAAGAGGATATAGCTGGGGGATTATAATAAAGGTATTGAGATGGTGGATTAGGATGGGAAGACGCGGGTGTTGGATTAGTATAGGGAGATGTAGATGTTGGATTAGGGTAAGTTGATGGGTGTGTTGGACTAGGATAGGAAGGTGTGAATGTAGGATTAGGGTGAGAAGATTGGTATGGAAGATTAGGGTAGTGGGTATATGCAGATGAAGGATTGAGATAGGATGATGTGGACGGGGGATTAAGATAGGCCCACATTGTGATGGTAGATTAGGATAAGATGATGATGTAGATGAAGGATATGATGGATATCCCTTGTCAAAGGTAACATAAGGAGCATGATTAGGCATGGATGAAGACATAACAAGATAACTTGAAGGGGTGATTGGATTTTGGAAAGTGGGTGGAGAAAGGTTACTAGCAATGATAGTGTCAAAGGGATCTATGTCATATTCTTCTTGATCGACAAGATTTTCATTAAAATCATCGACGTAATTAGGGTTTCCCTTGACTACTATTGATGGAGGATAAGGATTCATGATGATTAAAGGATAAAGAGGATGGATCAAATATTTTGGATGGAAATAGACTAAATCTCAATTTGAGATTTAGGTTAAGCTCAGATCAGAATTGGAGTAAAATTTAGATTAGGATGATTGGATGATGCGATGGGATTGATTTTGATGATCAGATTTGATTATCAAAGGATGATCAAGACACTGAGTCTGCTTCGAGATGGAAGTAGATTGATTGGGTTGAAGGTGATTGGATAGGGATGTGACTGTATTGGATTGGATAAAATCAATCGATGATTGATAAGATCAATTGATGGATTAGATAGGATGATGAAAGGGACTATAGACCCCGTTCAAAGATTACCCTAGGTGACTTAGGATACTGATTGATCGGATTAAAGGATAAATGGATGATTGTGGCACCGAATCCACTTTGAGATTGAAAGTGGATTGATTGGGATGATGATGATGATTAACTTAGGACACATGAAAATCCTAAGTAGATGTTGATGATGACGATCAGATCAGACACTTTGGTCAATTTGGACAATAACCTGAAATAAAGTTCAGGGGATTTGGATGGGGAAAACGATGATCTAATTGGGGAAATGGATGATAGAAATGGATGAATGAATACTCTAAACGAGTAAACGATTGATCGTAATGGATGAACGACTACTCAGAACGAGTAAATGACTGCTCACAACAGATGAATGATTCTCGAAACGAGAAGATGATGGTTTGGAATAGATGAAAGATGTTATGAAATAACTTGCACAATAGAAGAATATGATATGGAATATGCTGCAAATACTTGATAATAACTGAGAATAACAAGCCACTTCGAGGGGGAAAACCTCCAAATATCTCTAAGGAGAACACACTTCACACTTGATGATGAAATAAGACTCACAACCTCCTATATATACCTATTTATGCCAAGGATATCACCTAGGCCGACTTAGACACAACTATATAAGACTTGGGCCGACCTAAACAACTAAATAACAATATACTAATGATAATATGACTTAATAGAGAGTTAAGATAGCCACAAGCCGACTATTCATAACCCGATGTACAATAATATTAAGGGCGTAGCATGCCCCCCTTCTTCAAAGAAGAATTGTCCTCAATGCTAATCAAGTTTGGAAACTTTTGAATGAACTCCTCATCTTCCCATGTGGCATCTTCAACTGGTAAATTCTTCCATTGGATGAGATACTCAGTGATAGTTCTATTCCTTAGCTTCTTTGTGCGTGTTTGACGAATGCACGCTAGTTCCAAAATGATTCTCCCTTCTTCATCTAGCTCAGAAGTGTTGTTTGAGTGGGAATATTATGCCCAATTACCTTCTTCAAACAGGAAACATGAAAAACTGGATGTATCTTTGTTGTAGGTGGCAACTCAAGCTTGTAGGCAACACTACCGATCTTCTGCATGATTTGGTATGGACCATAATACTTTGGTGACAACTTATTATTCTTTCTTTGCTGCTTGAGTGAGATTTGCTTATAAGGCTGCAATCGCAAGAAGACCCAATCCCCAACTTCAAAACTTCTTTCACTACGATGTTGGTCTGCCTGTTGTTTCATTCGATTTTGTGCCATGGCTAAATTCTCCTTGAGTCCTGAAAGTACTTGTTGTTGATGAAGCAAGTGGTCTTCTACTGCCTGAACTCTTGGGGACACCTTAATTGATGATGTGATGGAAGGAGGATGATATCCATAAAGTGCCAAAAATGGAGACATTTTTGATGAGCTATGAAAAGAAGTGTTGTACCACCATTCCGCAAGTGGTAGCCAATCTACCCACTGGACAAGCTCTGAAGTGAAACAACGAGATATCCTTCCAAACACTTATTAACAACCTCTGTTTTCCCATCTGATTGAGGGTGGTATGAAGAGCTAAGAGCCAATTGAGTACCCAAACATGAGAATAAATCTTTCCAAAAGTGACTAGTGAAGATAGGATCATGATCACTAACAATAACTTTAGGTGTACCATGTAGCTTTTGGATATTCTCCAAAAAAGCTTTAGCCACTGCACTTGCTGTAAAAGGATGTGCTAATGCAATGAAATGTGCATATTTAGTGAGCCGATCAACCACCACCATGATGACATTATGACCTTTAGATTTGGGAAGCCCTGTGATGAAGTCCATGGATATCTCTTCCCAATGTTGGCTAGGAATAGATAAGGGTTGCAAGAGACCGGTGTCTTAATTGTCTCCCCTTTATGCCTTTGACACACCAAACATTCAGCCACAAATTTTTGAACATCACCCTTTAGCCCCTTCCCAAAAGAAATCTTGCTTGACTCGATGATATGTCTTCAAAAATCCTGAATGACCACCCACTGGAGACTCATGCAACTCTGTGAGAATCTTGATTTTAAGGTTGGAATTCTTGCAAAGATACAAACGCTCTCTATACCAAAGAGTATCTCCCTTCCAACAAAACTTATCTGAACTACTAGGATCATTTTTTAATTGCTCGATGAGATTACTTGTCGCAACATCATTTTGCCACTCTGCTTTGGCTTCCTCCACCCAATTTGCTTGTAATATTGAAAGGGCACACAATAATGCTTCATCTTTCTCATCCTTCCTTGACAGTGCATCTGCGACAATATTTTCTTTTCCTTTCTTATATACAATCTCAAAGTCATATCCTAACATCTTAGTGACCCATTTTTGTTGCTCTTCAGAAGATAGTCGTTGTTCCAAAAAATATTTTAGGCTAACATGATCTGTCTTAACCTTGAAATGTCTACCCAATAGATAAGGTCGCCATTGTTTCACTGCATGGAGTATTGCTAGCATTTCCTTCTCATAAATAGGTTTGAGTAGATTCTTACCTTTTAATTGACGACTCTCAAAAGCAATTGGTCGACCTTCTTGCATAAGCACTGCTCCTATCCCATTTCCAGAACATCACATTCCACAATGAATTCCTTGGTGAAGTCAGGAGTGGAAAGCATTGGAGTTGTACACATAGCCTCCTTCAATCTCTCAAATGATGTATTAGCGGACTCGTTCCAATGAAAAGAATCCTTCTTCAATAGAGTGGTGAGAGGTGCTGCTATACTACCATAATTCTTCACAAATCTTCTATAGTACCTGTCAATCCCAAGAATCCTCGGTTTCTTAATGGTTTTTGGAATAGGCCATTCCATGATAGCCTTAATTTTGTTAGGGTCCACCTTTACTCCTTCATGTGAAACTATGTGTCCCAAATACTCCACCTCTGTAAGACCAAAAGCACACTTGGATGGCTTAGCATAGAGTTTATGATCTTCAAGTACTTGTAATGCTTGGTCCACATGTTGCAAATGTTCTTCCCAAGTCTTGTTGTAAATCAATATATCATCAAAGAATACTAACACAAACTTTCTCAAGAACTTCTTAAAAAATTCATCAAACTTTGGAATGTAGATGGTGCATTGGTAAGACCAAATGGCATCACCAAAAATTCATAATGACCCTCATGAGTCCAATGCTGTCTTACAAATATCCTCCTCCTTAATCCGAATTTGGTGATAACCAGATCTAAGATCTAACTTGGTAAAAAACATAGCTCCATTTAATTCATCTAGCAAATCATCAATGACTGGAATTGGAAACTTATCTTTAATGGTGTACATGTTGAGCACTCTATAATCCGGACACATCGCCAAGTATCATCCTTCTTACATTACCATCACCGCCGTGAGTAAGCACTTTGGCTATGCCTAATGATTCCTGCCTCTAGCATCTCTTCAACAATTTTTCTATCTCACTCTTTTGTATTGTGGATGCACAGCCAGGCTGATGTTGGTTGACTCCCTGGGACTAACTGTATGGCATGATCATGATCCCTCTTAGGAGGAAGTCCTTTAGGCATATCTCCAAGAACAACTAAGTGACGATCAATTATAGCTTGCAAATCTGGATAAGTAGGAGCATTAGATTGAGAGACTTCTAATAAACATAGTTGGGCAACAAATCCATCCACTCCTTTCTTAAGAAACTTTTGCATTTGATGAGAGCTTACCATTTGTGGAGATTTTTCCTTCAACCCCCTTAGCTCTACTAGCCTTCCTTCCGATTGAAATCTCATGAATAGTTCTTGGAAGTTCATCTCAATTGTTCCTAATGTAGTAAGCCATTGTACTCCCAAAACAATATCTGCTGCACCCATGGATATTGCATACATTGGGGTATCAAGTTGATAATCTCCCATGGATAATTTAATGCTATGACACTTCCCTGAACAACTAACTGTACCACCATCTGCAATCAAAACTTGAAACTCTGGAGCTGGATATATGAAACAATTTAGACGAGTAGCTAACTTTTTGTTAATGAAATTATGAGTACTACCTGAGTCGATCAACACTGTTACCTTCTGCTTCTTTAGGAACCCCACCACTTTGAGAGTTTGTGGAGCACTGAAACCTGAGAGTGCATGACAAGAAATGATTGGTTGAGAATCATGTGATTCCTCATTTGACTCCCTTTCATCTTCTATTATGGGTTCCTCCTCTTCTTCCTCATTGGGACCTTCAATATAAAACAATTTCTTTTCACTACATTTATGTCCTCGACTGTATTTGCTATCACAATTGAAACACAAGCCTTTTTCTCTTTTATCCTCAATTTGTTGTGGGTGCTTAGTAGGTTGTGTTGAATATCCTTTCTCTCTTGTCACATTAGCCCCTTGCTTCTTAGGAATCAAATATTTCTCTCCTCTACCAAGTGCTAGATAAAAGGCTGTTTATGGAATAGGCCTAAAACTTATCGTACCTCATGTTGAATGAAGTCTTGAGAGACCACCAAGGAATAAGTCATTAGGGTTTTCTCAGAAGTGATGAATCCACCTTAAGAGGATAGATTTTTGGAATTGAATATAATCATAAGCGATCTGTTTGTTGAAGTTTAGCTAAAATTTGGTGAAAAGTTGTCTGTGGCAGCTATTGCTATATTGTGCTTGGAGTTCCTCTGTAAAGTGACCATGAGACGGTGAGCCCCTTTTTACCTCGATGAGTACAAATCCAACGATACCAAATGAATTGATCTAGTTCTAAATATAAGGAAGCAATCGTGACCTTTTGTCCATTTGGGATTTGGTGTACTTCAAAAAAATTCTCCATTTGGTTTATCCATGTTAGAGGATCCTTACCATCAAACTTGCACATATCCACCTTTGGAAATAAATTCCTAGATCCCATAGGAGTACTAAATCTTGTGTTAGTAGTGGCTGACCTAGAATTCTCACCTTGGCCGCTTGAGAACTCCTTTCTTGATTCAGCTATGTAGGTGCTTAACATGTTTCGCATGTCCGACATATCTCCTCTTAGGTCACACACATCCATCTTAATTGAGGAAATTTCTTCCTTGACCTTATTGATTTCTTCATTATGAGTAATATCCTCGATTGTTTCACCATCCTTATCAGGAGTCTTCCCCGGAGTGACAACATTCTTTTTACCCCTTGTTGCAGGCCCCGTCATGATGTAAACCACTAATGTTGAAATAAGTCACACAAATGAAATTTAAATTCTCTCAAATTTTTACTGTAATCTCCTTTAGTATGTCTTCAAAAACCCAATAAAAATCAGACTTCAATTCAACAAGATGTGCGAGATATGTAGATTCCAAAAAAATAGTGTAGAAACCCTAATTCTGCAATAATTCGCTTAATTCTACTCCAATTCTTCTGAAATATGGACTGTAGCTTCTTCAAAATTTTCTTCAAAAACCCTCTAAAAATTAGAAAAAAATTCGCCAAAATATGAAAGATATGCTCTTCCCAAAATCGCCTCCAAATTTGAGAAAAACCTTGCCTCTATGGTGCCAAGATCATGCTCTGATACCACTTGTTATGAAATAACTTGCACAATAGAAGAATATGATATGAAATATGCTGCAAATACTTGATAATAACTGAGAATAACAAGCCACTTCGAGGGGGCAAACCTCCAAATATCTCTAATGAGAACACACTTCACACTTGATGATGAAATAAGACTCACAACCTCCTATATATACCTATTTATGCCAAGGATATCACCTAGGCCGACTTAGACACAACTATATAAGACTTGGGCCGACCTAAACAACTAAATAACAATATACTAATGATAATATGACTTAATAGAGAGTTAAGATAGCCACAAGCCGACTATTCATAACCCGATGTACAATAATATTAAGGGCGTAGCAAAAGATTACTCGAAACGAGTAAATGATTGATCGAGACTGTTGAATGAGAGTTTGAAATGATAGGAGGTTCAAAATAGATGAACGTTTACTCGGAACAAGTAAACAAATGATCGAAAAGGGTGAACGATAGTTCGAAATAAGGAGAACGAATGTTTAGAATGGATGAATGAAAGCTTAAAACGAGGAAACGATTGATTGAAATGGATGAACGAATGCTCAGATTGGGAGACTGAATCTTGGAATGGATGAAAGGATGAATATGAAAAAATTGTAGAAGATAGGAGGGATCTTAAGATTTATTTCGATACCCAAAGATCTTGGTTGCAGATGGGCTAAAGCTTAGATTAGGATTTTGGTTAAGCTCAGATTGGGATTAGACTAAAGCTCAGATCAGGATTAGATTAAAGCTCAAATTAGGATGATTGGAGGATGTGATGGGATTTATTCTACACCAAGTTCAGGGGTTTAAAGGATGTAAGGTGTTGACAATCAAATTTTTCCAAATTTGGCAATTTTAAAAAATTGTCAAATTTTTGCCATTTTAGGAAACTTCACAGTCATACCTTTGAGAGTCCAGTTTTTTCCCATAAACTACCCAAAACTAAGATAGGATGAATTACCAACTAACATCCCAAATTTGAGGCATGCATTCTGAGTTATTCACGAAAATTATTTTTCAAAAACTGAAAAAAACACTAAATTGTGATTTTGAGGGTCAAGATGAAAGTTTGAGGCCCCGAAAATGTGCCGAAATGGGGACCAATTGACTGAGCGTCATTGGGAATCCGCAAGCCACCTCATAACGCAACCACTCGTAAAATTTGAGCCCAAATGGACACCCGAGTCAAAAGTTATGGTCTCCGAAAGTTTTTGCATAAAAATCAAAACCCTTAAAATGAAGTTTAGGTGATTGGGATGGATGATTTGATGATAGATATGGAATCTAATGATTTTCTAAGTAGCACTTATGTGGTTTGGTTGATGAAATGATGACTTATGGAAAATGTGTTGATGATGGGCAAACGGGTGCTCGAAACGACTGAACAGAGGGTGAAATCAGCTGTTTGAAGGGCAGGTTCGCCCTTGGAGGTCAGGTATGCCCCTGGCTAGGAAATTTCACCCTGGTTGGGCAGGTTCGCCCCTGAAGGTCAGGTACGCCCCTGGCTGGTCAGGTTCACCCTTGGCTAGGCAAGTTCACTCCTGGCTGGGCAGGTACGCCCTTGGCTGGTCAGCTTCGCCCCTGGCTAGGCAGGTACGCCCTTGGCTGGTTAGGTACGCCTTTGGCTGGTTAGGTTCACCCCTGGCTGGGCAGGTTCACCCTTGGAGGTTAGGTATGCCCTTGGGGTGAAAAATAGGCAAAAATAGCTACTTGGAGTAGGTAAACAGGCGCATGAAAAGAGGAAATGGATGTTCGGATGAAGAGGATGAATGCTCGGGACAAGGAATGGATTCTCAAAACAAGGAGATGGAAGCTCATAATGGATGAAATATTACTTGAAATGAGTAAATGGATGATCGAGAGGGATGAATGACTACTCGAAATGAGTAAACAACTATTAAGAAAGGATGAATGATTCTCAGAACGAAGAGATGAAGGTTCGAAATGAACAAATGATTACTCAGAATGAGTAAATGAATGATTAAGAGGGATGAACAACTACTTGAAATGAGTAAACGACCACTCAAAATGGATGAATGATTCTCGGAACGAGAAGAGGAAAGCTCAGAATGAATGAAAGATTACTTAGAATGAGTAAATGATTGATCGAAACGGGTGAACGAGAGTTGAAAATGACAGAAGGAGGTTCATAATGGATGAATGTTTACTCAGAATGAGTAAACTAATGATCAGAATGGTAGAACAAGAGTTTGAAATGATAGGAGGCTCAAAATGGATGAACGTTTAGTCAAAATGAGTAAACGAATGATCGAAACGGTTGAACGAGAGTTTGGAATGATGAAACAAGGTGACACAACTGACTGTTCAAGGGTCAAGTCCACCCCTGGAGGTTAGGTACGCCCCTGCAAGAGGTCAAGTTCACCCCTAAAGGTCAAGTACACCTGTTTGATTGAAGGTTGATCAAAACTGATCGAAACAGGCTAAAAAGGGGTTGGCTCAGAAGTTAGGTATGCCCCTGCAAGAGGTCAAGTTCACCCCTAAAGGTCAAGTACGCCTATGGACAAGTTTGGACTTGATTTTTGGACAAAAGACTAAGGAAAAGGACCCAAAACATAACAAACAACATTCAGAGGATAAGGCTGACTCGATTAAATAGAAAATTACTGGTTTCGCACAAAGAAGACAGTTCAGACAAAGTGATCCTAAGTCTAGTAGAATGGGTATGGCCAACAAAGTCTTCTAGTCTAGGATGAACATGGTTGTTAAGGAGTCCTCAATATACACCTGGTACGTGAGGCCTAAATCGTGAACACCAACCCGTCACAAGCATGAGTCGAGAACCTTAGTGAGATACTAAAGACACAGACCAACTTTTCACGTCATCCCAACGCTTCGCCCATTACGACGCGGTTGGATTGAGGTGCAAATTTCACTCTCCCCCCTTTATTTACCCCATTGGTACGCATGGTTGGAAACGTCCCTTAGGGTGATGAAATCCCCAAGTAGGTCTCGCTAATAAAAATAAAAATGGGTGACACAAAGACTTGGTAAGCTATGATTTCTCGTCACCCAGAATCACCAAAAGGCGCAAGGGGATTGGATACGTCAAATAGCTTACCAACAAGCACAACACACAAGGTAAATTGACACCCCTAATTAAGCTATGTGCCTGAGTTGTCAAGAAACAACAAGCAACAATTGATAAATAAATAGCCCTACAAGGAAACTTGTTAGTGATTTTTCTTCTTGTTCCTTGCCAAATGTTGATTAGATGCTTGCATAGACATAAATAAGACACATTAGGGGGTCAGAAATACTCAAAACAATAAAAAATAGTGCTTAAATTTCACTTTTTACCTTCTGAAAAAGGCTATTTTTGGTTAGGTTCAACTGTCTACTAGGTCAGGTATGCCCCTGAAAAGGTTAGGTTCACCTCTGTAAAGGTCAGGTTCGCCCCTAGAGGTTAGGTTCGCCCCTCTGAAAAAATTGTCAATCTTCTATTTCTGGTCTCTATGGAGGTCAGATCCGCCTATCTGCTAGGTCAAGTTTTCCCCTAGAGGTCAGGTACACCCCTCTACTAGGTTGGATTAGCCCCTCTGCAACTTGCACCTGCAAACAGTGAAAAAATAGAAAACGTGAAAGAAAAGGACCCGTCTGTAGGTCTCACCGGGCGTGCCAAAAATGTGACTAGGTGAAAATACTATTCTAGAAACGAGTAGCAAGAACAAATATGCAAAAAACAATAAAGACACCTAACACCCCAAGATTGGGAAAAAACGTTAAACTTAACAAATGTAGATGGAAAGCTTATACCTTGCTAAGTTGCTCCTTGGTTGGCCCTTGATTTTCGATGTTGTGTATGCTCCTTGGATGGAAAAAGATGTTGATATGAGATGCTGATTTTACGATAAAATGAAATGAAAACAACATACCTAATGAAAGCAAATGCAAAGCTTGGCCAAGTAAAATCTAAATGAGGTAAATTTTGGTAAGAGCTCTTGCTTAGCAACGGATCAAACTCTAAAATGAGAAAAGGTGAAAATAAGGGTATTTAGAGAAGTTGAATTCTGTAGAATTCAACGGTTGAGATTCATCCCTCCAACAAGGTCAGGCGATGAAGGGCTATGGTGAGCTGAGACTTCCTCACAAGCCTCTCACATCTCTTGACATGAAGCAATTTTAGAACTGGTGATGCAGTGCAGTGGAAGAAGAGTACATGATGGAGGGAAGGACATGCACCCTTGCTACATCACAGATGAGAAGATTCCTTTGAGGAATGTGCTTTTAAATTTGGGAAAATCACATGACTAAAATCCGTGATTACTGCCCAAACATATGCCCGGATGCCACGCTGCCGCGCCACCCTCATCGCCAGCGACGGATTTAATGTCAAAAGATCTCTGATGTGAAGAGTCTGGCCATGCGACCTGGATGCACGTCGTTTAACGTTACGGGAAGAGTCCAATACGTGACTCTGGATGAAGACCGCCATGCAGCTAAGTTCTGAATCCTTAATACCTCGGAATGATGCTAAATCTGCGCCCTTGAGAGGCTGATTAGGCCACTAACGGGCGACTAGAAGAGGCTAGGGTGGTTAAGGAGATTAGGTCCAACTCTGGGTAAAAGTTGGAGGATGCGACAATAATCCCAATTAAAAGAACACACAGGGGCAGCACACAGATGACACTAGACAAGAAAAAGAGATGATTGATAGAGAATTAAATAAATGTCATATTTATTTAATTCATTTGATGAAAGGGGGATTAAAGAGATAAGGTATTTAATTATTAATTAGATACCTTGGGGATTTAGAGGAATTACGGGGTATTAATTAGATAATAGTAATATTACCTAATTAACATGAATAAGGGGATGTTTAGATGAAAGGGGATAAATTTGGATAAATTAAGTGTCCAAATTTAGGTGTCTACACATACAACAGGACATAGCTTGTTTGACAGATGAAAACATTGATTCTTCTTTTCATTTAGTGGCCAAGGGCCATCAAATGAAGTTTAAAAAATTAAAATAAAGGAGAAGTTATAGAGCCTCCCAATGGATTTGGAACTTGGTCTACTCCCCAAAGATCTATAATTTCACTATGTTCATAAGGATCATGCATCCTCGAACATGAGCCACTGGTGGAACCTACAAAATTTCATGTTCCACTGATCTAAAGTATTTACTTGGGTGGTTTCCTGGTTTTGAAATTCTACAAGGGTTTAGGGTTTTATGCTATAGGGTTAGTTTTTCTTAGCATATTTTATTTCGCCTTAATCCTTATTCTTTTGGTCAATTTATCAAGTGACTTGTTTTGGTCAGTTTTCGGTCATTTTAAAAAGAACCCAAGTCTTTGATCTTCGTGTATTAACCAGTCCTTTATGTCTAGGGTTATCGTCTCATAGTCTTATTGAAATATCTCCCTCAAGGTGCTTTTTCCTATGGTCGAGTTACCAATTATTCAAATTTTTATCCTAAGGTCCTGGTCTTGGTTTGCCTTATGTAATTGGAATCTTTGTTTCCTAGTTAGTCACCTTTTAAAAAAACTTATGAGCACGTACAATATTTTCCCACTTAATTTTGTTCCTATTGCTCCAGGTATCTCCCATCACACATAGCCTTGTGACCGCTAGAAGTGAATTAACAATGAGCGATGGACCCTTACTTCTATGTATTGATGCTATGATTTGCATTGCGGGTAGGCATAGGGCCTCAATTTTCATATCAGTGATGTGTGATATGAAGTATTTCCCATGTATTTCCGGTAACATTTGTATCGTTGATCACCTCAATGCTTCAAGTTTTGAATCAACGATATGGAATAACACTATAGTCCTTTGTAGTGTTGGATCATCACACGCCACATAATGATGCTTGCTCTCCATTTCCATATTGGTGATGATCGATGAATTCTGTGGTTCCAATGTTACATCGCTAATCTATGTGCTACTAGGAGCGACACCCGCATGACCATTGATCTTGTTGCTAATGCACATGGCTAAATCTTGAATCATCACTAATATGATCCAACTATTGAAAAGTGAATCAACGATGAGCAATGGATAGTGCTAGTAGATTCTCTCATCATTGGGGCTCAAGGCATCACTAAAAGTATTTTTTGAGGGGTTTTTCTATTAGCAATGAACGATGGAGGAAGCGTAAGTTTGGGAGGATGATCTTATCTAATGGCTAGGATCTCAGTGCATATTTTTTTCATATCACTGATGGCATACATAAAGGAAAAGAAGTATCAACGATGAGTGATGTGAGGATTAAGACTTACACCCATCGTGTTACCTCAAAGCATCATAGTTACAAATGGAGTCATTTTTGGGTCTCTTCGATCAAACAATGGAGCTGCATCAAGGTGACAATGGAATCTCGGTGAGATAGTATCAAGAGTCTCTTCATCATGTCGATATGGTGAAATTTGTTGCAACGATAAAGGGATTCCCTTTAGAGGGTGGGAATTATCTTCTTCAAGCAATGTGCAAAGGAATTTTATCTCATATGAATTTCCCCCCCCCGAATTGCAAATATAACTGCTTTTGGGGAATGTATTTTTGTAGTGGTCACATAGGATTTGGACATGTGTATATTTTGGCCTGAGGCTTGTTTGTTCCTTCATTTCTATAAGAAGGAATTCATGGCTAGATGCATGGGGGTTTTAATTTTTTGGAAGGCTCTTAGCTTTAGGTTTTGGCCATGAAAGAGGCTATGTACTATAATTGTTGAATGCTAAGGGTAAAGGTCCATATGCTACAAATCCATATAGTAAAATGCTCCTGTAACTTGAATGCACATATATGAATACATACTATTATGTGATTGTCTCCATGTCTAGGATGTAACACCTTTTGAGTTGAAATAACAAGGTTATTGAGGTTCTTCAAACAAATTTGATGTTTGAGTTATTTTTTTGTTTTCTTTCCATTCAAGGAGTGGTATAATTGCTTACAAGTAGGTAATGAGGGTATTGTATTTTCAAGTGGATTTCTAAGTAGGATTTCATGATAGGATTATGTAGAATTTTCTGTCATAATGTGATGGAAGCTTGGAGGTCATCAATATTATGTTATAGTATTATGATATGATGTGTATGATATGTGACTTTGTAGCCCAGGGTAGGAAATGGTCTTACATAGTTGTCTTTCCCCATCCTTAGAAACAATATTCAAATACATTCAACCTTTTAGTGCTTTAGTTTTATGGTTATTTTGTAACTCAACTTCATGCCTGTAGTGGAATGAGAACAAAGGGTGTACTCTTATTGGAAACAACCATACATATCCTTATTGTATTATATGAAGTTTATCTACTTTACACTATTTTTCATCATAGGTTGAATATATGAATTCAGTGTCACATAAGACCACCCTCCTAGGTTTTGTAGAGCCTAAAATGTAGGGGAGAAAAATGTAGAATCCATCTCCTATTCGTTGGCCACTAATATTGAAGTTCTTAATCATAAGGAATTCTATCCTGTAGAGGATTTTTGAGGTTCAACTAGAAAAAACACCAACACCT
>VDFB02383407.1:0-69362 GCA_007258455.2 Sequoia sempervirens | reverse complement strand
AATGGGATTAATATCCCCAACTCTATGCACCATGAGATGCCCAAATACATGACTTGGATTGTTAATAATGGCAAGTCTCTTATCTTGAGGTTATAATGCCCAAATCAACAATGTAGCTTCATCTGGGTTGTAACCTAACCCTAAATACATTTTATCACTAGCTTATTCTGTTAGCTGCAGTGTTTTATCTCATCTTTTCTTGAAGCTATCAAATACTATGGTGGAGCTAATGTCCCATCTAGGTAAGAGAAATACCCCATCCTCTTGAAGTAGTTCTCTTCCTCTTTCAGGGGTGATAGATTCTAACTCCTGGTCTACTTCCTTTCTCAATTCTTCTAGGGTAGCCACCTCTTATTTAGGAGTAATATCTTTCATTATTCTTCTCAGTGCTCTACCCTTATGTTCATAAACAAACGACTTGAACTCTGAAGTTTTAACAAAGTCACTATCAAAAACAAACTCTTGTTCGGCCTTGACTCTCACATCATCAGAGAGTTCATTTGATGCTTCAAATTTGACAATGCTTTGTTCATTGGGTGGCTCATATTGTGTAACAACAGGTGCACTTATATGTTCAACTTCATTTTCTTCTTCATCACTGTCTTCTTTGTCCCTCTCTTCACTTATGGCAGTATCAACAGAGAAATTGACCTTTGGAGTGGGTTGTGAGGGTATGTAGCAAGGGGATCCATATCCTCAGTGTGCATTCTGGAACAAGTTGCCACATGTGTCTCAAAGACCATAGGAGGCACATCTCTGGTTAATTCATCCTCATGATTGATTAGTTGCTCAATCCTTTCTAAAGGATCATGTACATGATTGAATGCTTTTATGTATTGATGGATTATTTTCCTTCTTCCAAGCCTCGGCTAACATGACCTTATTGTATTTGGCCATCCTTTGTGCTATTACAATTTCATCGCAATTCCTTATTACATCATTCATAAAGATTTGATGGTCATACCCAGATAATGCTTGTGACAGTTTTTCTTTATTAATAAAGTTATTTGAATCAAAATTATTTCTTTCATTTCCCAATGGAAAATTATAATGTGCCAATTTATTATCAATCTCTTCATATTCTTCACTATAAACAATTGTGAAATCTCTAAAGCACGGAGTACTTGGCATAATTGACTGCTTGTTGTACCCCTTAAGGTGCTTAGCATTTGATTTGGCCAACTATCTTATAATTTCCAATAGGCCACTCTATCTGAAATTGTCCTTGTTAACAAGTGTGGGGCTCCTTCAAACCCATATGCTCTAATCATAGTGCAGTCAAGAAATGTATACCAATCTCCCCAATTATGATTCACCTTCTTTCTGAGATCTTTTTCTTTAGGTCAAAGAAACCTTTGCACTTTAGGAGACAAATTATAATCACATGGATGCCCCAATACTTTTAGCAGGGGTTTAACAAAGTAAATTCCTCAAAGTATAAATAATGGGATATCCCATATCTATTGCCCCATATTGATGTCCACATCTAGATTGGTTTAAAGTTTCCATCCTCATCCATATCTCTTATCCTCAATTATTCTCCCCAAAACCCTCTAGCTTTCCCTTCATACAAAAGTAAGTGCATGAGTAGAGAATAGTGTTTGAAATTAATATAATCAATGTTGTTTTTATTTTTTCCAATCCTTGATTTATACTATTGGCTAAATATCCAACATAATGAAATGATCTTGCATCTCAGCTCTGCACATCTGCTACCGAGACCATTTGGGCTATCGATATGAGAGTCGGGGCTTTCACTCCCAACACTTGCCCTGCAGTGTGATATGTATATTGAAAATATTTCTCAAATAGCTCTTCATGAAAGGGAGGATGTTCATTGTGAGAGAACTTCTTAAGTTGATTTCCCTTCTCTTGGGGCCTGTGTAAGGGAAATTTCCATCTTTTATAGCTAGTATCCATGTGATGGTATTCTGCTATAAGGTCTTTCATTGTGAATGGTACATTCATGTTGTAATCTAAATTGAAAACAGTGGAAATAGAGTCTTTGGAAATGATAATAAACTCAAACCCATCATGTAGTTGAACTGCTTGTCACTTGGGGTTATATTTGTTAGTCATTTCCTTAACCAATTCTACATTGATGAATACATTAGGCACAACGACCTTTCCCAAGTTCATTTTCCATGGGTTACAAATAGGCTAGAACCTATACTATTTTCTATAGTGATACATGAATAGCTCATATCCTCTTTGTGGAATCCATACATCCCATAAATCTTTGTATTTATCTCATAACTTGTCCATAGAAGGATTTAGTTGTGCACTTCTCCTAGGTCTTGGTCCCGAACTAGGATACTGGTCTATCAAATCCCAATTTAAAAGCCTAACTTTTGTCTTTTGTTTTTTGGATTTTGGTGTCCATGAACTTCCTTCCATCATTCAAGAAACCCTAACTTCTCTCTACAATTCTTCAAAGAAACTTCTTAGCTGAGTTTTGTATACTTACTTGTGCTGCACTTGCTTCCTTGGCTTTTAACTTTGCAACAATGGGATACCTCGTATCTCAAGCTCCTTTGCTCCTCTCCTGCTCTCTGTAAGCTCCTCTAATTTTTTTATGATAAAAATGAGATTAGTTTGAGGTATACATTGTTCGGCTCTAGCTCCTTAATGGCACACATGCTCTCTTTCTTGTCATCGGGGGATCATTTAATTTTAAATATCTCTACGATATCTCGAGTTGTCACATCAATCAAAAATAATCATTATCACTGCATCAGTGGGACTATGATTTTGCTACTGTTGATATCCACCTTTCCCCTCGATGAACTTTGTGTCTTTATTTTTCCTTCGGGGTATCAGCGGGATGCCAAATAATTTCTCACCAATACATTTTAGTTCCACCGATCCCAATCCTTAGTTCATACTTAATCATTTATAATATTATCCTTCCTTTCATGTATTATCGGCTCATCGAGGGAACCTTTGTTTATATCCTATCGATAGTCCTCGTTCATTCTGATACTCCTAGGTAAATACAAGAAGATGAGTCCAGAAAATGTGGAATTTTTTTCCTTAGGCAAAAAAATGAAATCGGCTTGCAAAAAACGAGATCCCATTTTTAAAAAGCGAGATCTCGTTTTTTAGTTTAGCTTTGGGATCTTGAGCCTAAATTTAAAAAACAGGATCCGGATTCTGAAAAAATTTTCGCTTTTGAAAATTTTCAAAAGGAAATTTCAAAAATTTTCAAAAGTTTGGGATCCCATTTTGAAAACTTGTCATTTTTGGAAACTTTCAATTTTTGAAAAAATTCCATTTTCAGAAAGTTTTCAAAACAGGATCCTTTCCATTTTTAGCAATTTTCAAAATGGGATCTCAGTTCGTAGAACCATAAAAAAATTATTTTTTTATGAAACGGGATTCTGTTTTAAAATGGGATCCCATTTTTTTAAATATGAATTTTTGGTCGGGTTTTTGGCTTGTTTTTTGGTTCAAGAAATGGCTTGGGGATCCGAACCTAAGCTTTGGACCTGGTTTGACCTACAACTTGAAGGTCATGATAATGTCACAGGAAAATAGTGACTTTGGACATATGTTTGAAGACCTATTTTGCTGAATTTTTTTGAAATTAAAACCCATTATAGATGAGATAGTGCAGATTCCAAATATGTAATTTTTTTTACAATTTGATTATTTTTTCTATTTTTCAATTAATTTCTAATGAAACAGGTCCATAAACTTGAATTATCAGGGTTTTTAGTATTTTAATAACTTTTTATTAAAAAAAATTGTAAAACTAATTGCACCAAAAACGTATTTCAAATAAATTTTTTCAATTTAAAGGAAAAAATTCAAAAAATGATAAGTTTAGGTCATCTTATGTGTGTCGTACACAATGATTTTTCAAAATGACAAATATGGCTAATAAAATTTTAACAAAAAAATAAATATTCAATAAAAAATTACAAAACAATATTGAAAACATGCTTTAGTGAGTCACAAATATTTTCCCAAAAGGATTTAGAAAAATATAATAATTTAGGCCAAAATATGGATGTCGTACATGTGCATGTTATGGTAAAAAAAAGTGACTTTTAAACAGTGGTTTTTAGAAACGCCTATTGAAACTCAATTTGTACCATTTGGGTATTGAAATAAATTACATATTTGGAAACTAGACTCTGAGTACTACATTTTATGATTAGTGACATTTTTCAAGATTCCATCTTTAAGTGTTTCAAATTTTAAGGTCAAATGTGACAAATTTTGAAAATCGGGAAAAACACTTCCACTTTTTGGCTAAAAAGTGGACTCAACTTCTTGCACACACCCTTCTCTTTTGATTGTTTTATCATTGTGTCGGGGGATCAGATTTTTTGTCAACCCAATAACATTTTGTTTCCCCAATACTACTAATTGTTGCACATTTGTAAAAATATCTTTATTATGTCTTGTATCGGCCCATTGATGTGACACAATGTTATCTCTCCTCGATATGCTTTAGTGTTTCTGATATGTCTTGCTCGGGCTATTGAGGAGACAGTGAGGTATGTTCTAACGATATATAATAATTGCTATGATGATTTCACCTTAGTTATTTTTGTCGGTCTATCGAGGAGACAATGTTGTAAGTCCTCCTGATAGAAGGTTTTTTTTGTGGATAGTGTGTGTTTCATGGTTTGTCCTCATTAGTTCATCAGGGAGACTATAACGAGCGTTCCCTTGGAACATGGTATAGTCATGTTGATATGTCATATTGTTGGTGAGACATTTTTGGAATGGGAATTGCTTAGGAAAATGCCTCAGACTTTAGTTTATTTATAATGGTGTGTCTGAGAGTTATATACATTAGAAAAATTCTACATTTTATGTCATATATAGTGAAATATGGAGGGGCAATGGGGATCATGATTGAAATGAAATATGAAAACGATAAAGAAGTTATTAAAAAACCAAGGTGGATTTTTAGTTCCAACACAATGTAAACAAAAATTTTCCAGTAGCTAAGACGTCCAAGTAATTCGCTAAAGTGCGAAAACACAAAAAATTGAATAATATGTATCTGAAGATAATCTATAAAAATTCATGGACGGATGTGAAGAGCTCTAAAAGATTATTCCAATGCCATTGGAATCACAAAAAACAAAGAAACAAATCAAAAGTTACAAGCTTGGGAATGAAAAACAACACCTTTGACTTCAACAGGTTGTAGAATGCACTAACACCAAAAATAGGTGATGAGACCCATGCCACTGTAAATTTGGCGAAACTAGCTCTTTGACAATATCTCATTTGCTAAAATCTGACATTGTACACCCAAGTTATGACTAAAATGGAAAAAAGACCTCTTTAGGGCACAAAGGGGGGTTTGAAGGGGCCTTGACCAATGATTGTACCATTGATGTTAGTAGAATATTCCTTGTTTCCAAAAAAAAAAATTGGCCCCCTTGGAAAAATCCAATCAACAGAATATGCTACCTACAATTAGAATATTCCTTTCGCCCCCCAAAAAATAACCTACTAGTAAAAATTTGCTGATAGCCAAAAAAGTTACCGGCTGTGTTGGGAAGTTTTTTTGGAACATTGAGAAAATAGTCGGCTTGGTGGAAAAAAATGCCACCAAGAGGATGTGTGGCTATCGCCAGTGGAAATAGAGGTCACCAGGTGGCCCACACATGTTGTCAATGGTACATGGGCCCTCAGGGTCTACAAATTGCAAGTATCATTTAATGTGGCCAGCAGAAAAATAAAAAAAAATCAAAACAAAACCGCCTCCCAAAATATTAAATCTTGTGTTTTTATTTTATTTTACTTTACTTTTATATTTAATTTCTAAAAAATAAATTATGAAAAATAAATGCAAACCTTTCTTGGATTTTTTTTATTTTCGTACCCAAGGAGCCATACAACCCCTGTAAAAAAAAAAATTGCCTCAAAAGCTCTGAACACAAAAACAGGGTAAATTTATAGTCAAAATTCATCAAATCAGCCTCTTGAATGCAACCGTGAGGTTCTTTTTAACTCAAAATGCCTTGAAATCACAACTACCCTTTGGATTTGAAAAAAAGGAATTGCTTCAAACCCTTGTACATCTGACCTCAAAAGTCCAAATCAGGCCAAACAAAAGACAAATCTGACTTTCTTGATAACTCAGAATCTAATAGAAGACTTTGTTTTGGCTCTAGATACACCAAAATTTTGCCCACCTCCAAAATTTGCAAAAAAAGCAAAGAGGATTCTAGATTTGAAGCCTATAACCCTTGTTGAAGAAAAAATCTCATAAATCGAGAAGGGGTTCACTGAATTGAGGCTTTGATACCATGTTAGAATTGTGAAAAACATGAGCCATAAGATCAAACAACAAATAAAGACACCTTATATGCAAGAAATCTGCAAACAATAATTGCAATATTCCTCAACAAGAAAAAGCTACATAATGAACCCCAAGAATCTTCAAGGGAAATAAGAGTCCTCAAAGGTTGAGAGTTCTATCAAATTCATCAAAGGTATAATAATACAATGAGGATTGAGTGCTATATAGGAGCAACCCTAAATGAGAAAGGGATTATATCATGACAAATGTCAACATCTCATGCAATGAGACATAATGATCTAATAATAGCTCTCTAATTAATATAGTAAATCACTCCTAATTTTAGCTTAAGTGTATGAAAGTAAATTAGACTAATATAGTTAATTAAAGATTAATTATTAGCTAATGCATGATTCCTCTAACAATGACTTGGCGGTGTAGGATTGGTTCATTATTGTTTGATGGTGGTTGTATCTTCTTGGCTTGGAGATCTTGGTGCTACTTGGTATGTTTAGCATTTCAATTGCATATGTGGACCTAGATGATCTTCATGTAGGAGATGGATGTCATGATGCCATGTGTAGCTCGATATCATAGATCAAAGGGACTTGTTGGTAGTGAGATGATTCATCATTGGTGATGATTATCTTGATTGGAGATGTTTCTTGGTCTAGAGTGTGATTGATACTATGTCATGATATACTCTTGATTCTAGATTAGAGTTTTGGTATGGTACATGTTCTCTTGAGACTAGGATTTATGCATTGTTGTATGTGATCCCCTAGCAGGAGATGGTTAGATCATGATGTCATGGTTGGGTACTTGATTCTATGGTTGGAGCTTTGGCAATGATCTTGTTGATTCTCTTGGTACTCAGTACATTGGTCATTTCTTGGGAGCTTCATGAGGATGTTGTGTTGTATTTGGGGCTTAACATGGATTGATCAATTGGAGTTACTCATGGATACTTGGAGACTTAGGTGATACTAAAGTTCTCTTGTGATTAGAGACATTTTCTTGAGGTAGTTACTCTTTGGAGGTTTCAACAGGAAGATTGAGGAGCCTTCACTTGGATATGGATGTGATTTCATGATGGACCGATAAAGGAGATTTTTCATTGTTTGTAGAGTGAGTCATGATGACTTGGTTATCATAAAGGAGAATTCTCATTCCCCACTCTTTTTCTACTTAGGGGTGAAGCCACAATAGTGGTTTACAATTGAAGTGAGGAAGGAAAAATCACAAAAATGAATGAATGGAAAAAAACTTGATTTTAGGGGTTCGTACGAACCTATTGGTTCGACCGAACCCATTAGGGGTTCGCTAGAACCTGGGTTCAAGCAAACCCTTTTAATGCTTTCCCACCAAAAAATCCAACAAAACCCCTTATAAAAGGGGGGTTTGAATGAACCCTAGTTCAAGCGAACTCTTAGGGGTTCGCTCGAACCCCCCTTATTCCTCACCCCCCCAAGACACAAAAAACCCTGAATTTTGGCACTTCGGAGCTCGGGTTGGGGATGAAAATGGATGAATCTTCACAAACCCAGCTAGAATCAGGTAGTCCTCGGAACGAGCTGTCTAATGAAAATAATTTTAATATGTTTTGGTTTTATTATGTATTTGTTTTTAGTTTTATTAAACATAGGTTTTCATCGAAAATGAAGGTCTATTTGATGTGGAAAAATAGCGATTATTAAAAAAAAATTAAAAAATATGAGTGCACCAGATATTGAAGTCCTTGATCCAACAAAAAAAAAGAATTTCGATATATACAAAAAAAAATTATGCTTTATACTGCGCTATGTCTAAATTGTAATTGGTTTGACTTTGAAACTTGATTAAAGAAAAAATATTCAATAAAAAACTTTCTAACCAAGTGGAAGCAATAGATATCAGAGTTATGAATCTAAATTAAAAGAATTATAATTTTATCCTTCATGGAAAAAAAATTATGTGTTATACGGTGTGCTTAACTTTTTAAAAATGTTGTTTTTAAAAAAAAATAGTTTTCATGGGAGATGGAAAAAGAAGTGCAATCTAATTCCAAAAATTTTGAAAAAAATATTTTTAGAATCTACAGAAAAAATGTGACAAGACTCTAGTTTGCATCATCTTCAAATTATTCACGGTTTAGCCCCTATAGGTGCCCGAATGTGAAGTTTTAGTTAAAAATAATAATTTCAGTGTCCAGTTTGGCCAAAAATTGTAAACCACTATTGTGGGATCACCCCTTTGTGGTTTATCATCTAATAGGTATTGCCCATCCTATTTTTTATGTGATTATGTTTCTTGATTTGATTTCTCGTGGGAATGAGTTGAGTCATGGTGATTGATTTTGGACTCATTTGAGGATTGTTTACCATGAGTTTATATTGCTTTGTCTTTCATAGATATGAATCTCGATCTATGGATAGTTAGTTCCAGAGGATTCATAAATTGAGAGATGGTTAGCATGGTTATCTCCTTGTGCATTTGAGTTTATGTTATCATTCATTGATGAGGACTTTAGGAGATGGTTATTGGGTTAGTTTCCTTGTTTTGGGAATGGATACATTGAGTTTGATCTTCTTGGTTAGAGAGACTTACATCCATGTTGGCATTATACATGATTCATATGTTGTGTTTGATCTAAGAGATTGAACATTATTTTGGGTGTTGTTGAGGCTTCTCATTTGGGGTTGTAAGGAGATCATACTCGACATAACTTTTGAGGTGTTGGTAGAAGAAAATGTTATGGTTTAAAGGTTTTCTCTCTTCATTGTATGGTTTCTTCCCGAAGGTTCATGTTCATATGGTTTAGGAGGATGGTGGTAACATGTTGTGAGAGATTATGTAGTTGTTGGTGTTACATGTGTAGATCATTGCTATTGTTATTGGTACCTCATGTTTTGATCATTTATCACACCTTGATATTGTGTTGATTAGTAGGACTTGATATGATTTGACATTATCCATATAGTGGGAGTTCCTAGATATGTATGTTATTCATTGATAGGTTTTCAATACAAGGAGATTATGATTGCAATTTATGGGCTGCATATATGTTGTTAGCATGATTTTACTAATGTTAAATTGATACCTATGAGGTATGGATGGTTGGATGTATTAGCATGTGTTGTGGATGTTATTTTCAATCATGTGGGTTTTTTACCTTTGATGATAGGTTGTTTGGAGCCTTTTTATCACTTGGATTTGATGCTTGTGTTTTTGGATTGGTGCATCTTCACCTTGGCATCTCCCTTTTCTTCCATGGGTGGAACATTGGAGGATGAGAGGAGTTATTGCTTGAGATGGTGGTCACTTTGGTTTTATTGCAAGTATCTTGATGGAGCATGAGAGCATGCTAGAGATTCATGTGGTTTCATGTATGCTTATGATGATGTATTTCATTGATTGATCCCTTATGCAATGTATACAACAAGTGGGAGAATGTTGGAATATGGTGTTGTACACCATTACATAAAATGATTTATTATAATGTTGTAATTAAATAATTATTTAGTTGTAATGTACCTAGGAAGTGTGGTTAATCACACTAGGTAATTATTTAGGGATCTGATGAAGGGTACTTCCCTTATAATCTGAAACTCACAACAACAACAGAGAATTGCACAAATGAAATGCAAGAAGGGAACATAGATTTTCTATTTCGCTGAAATGAAAATGAAATTTACAACATTACAACTGATATCATATGGGCTTTTTTATTACATAAATCTACAAATCTAAAAATCAAAGCCACATTCTACTATGTTCTACCTCCCTTTTGAAACCCACATTTGCATCATTTATCTAGAATGTGTAACCTCCCTAGAATCTTCTGGAAAGTGTAACCCCCACAAGAAGAAATTTTGAAATTTTATCCCAATTTGGTCTTACAACTTCACGGGGTCATAACTTTTGATCCAATCATTGGATTTTTTAATTATAATAGGGTGATCCCACAATACTGGTTTACAATTTTGGCCAAACTGGACATTGAACTGATTTTTTCTAACTAAATCTTCACTTTTGGGCACCTATAGCGGCTAAACCGTGAGGAATTTGAACATGATGAAAACTAGTGACTTGTGACATTTTTTCTATAGATTCTAAATATATTGTTTTCAAAAAAATTAGAATCAGATTGCACTTCTTTTTTCATCTCCTTCAAAAACTAGTTTTTATCAGTAAACACCATTTTTAAGGAGTGATGCTCACCATATACAAAATAACTTTTTTTACATGATTTTTTCAAATTTAGATTTGTAACTACAATATCTAACTAGTTCATTTGGTTTCATAGTGTTTTATTGAATATGTTTTCCTTAATCAATTTTTGAAGTCAAACCAATTACAATTTAGACATAGGAAAACCGTATACAACATAACTTTTTTTGTATGTATCAAAATTCATTCTTTTTACTAGATGAAGGACATCAATACCTAGCCTGAACATATTTTTCAAAATTTTATTTTGATAATCTGCTATTTTTCCACATGTGAAAAACAAAGAGCTTGATTTTTGATGAAAAACTTATGTTTAATCAAACTAAAAAAACAAATACATAATAAAACCAAAACATATTAAATTTATATTCGATGGATAGCTCATTCTGAGGACTACCATAATCCAATTGGTTCTATGAAGTCTCTTCCATTTTCATCCTCAACTCGAGCTTTGAAGGGAAAAATTCTACAAAAAATTGGTGCTAGAGGGGGAGAAAGGGTGAAAAGGGGGGGTTCGAATGAACCCAGGTTTGAGCGAACCCCCTCTTATAGTCAATTTTCCATTGTCTGCATCATAAAAAAATGCAAAAAAAGTGAGTCCCATCATTTAATATGGTTCGCTCGAAGCAAGGTTCATTTGAACCCCTTTTGGGTCCATTCGAACACCCCAGTTCATGCAAACCCCTAAAAAGTAAAAAAAGAAATCATAGGATTTTTTTTGCAATTTTCCTTCCTCACTGGAATTGTAAACCAGTTTTGTGGGTTTACCTAATACCTTTTTGGAAATCTCTCGAGAAGGCTCTTGTTTGAAGAGTAGTATTTAAAGGTAGACTACTTTAGATTTCCGCCAATTTTTGGGCCCATCCAGAGCCTCTAAAGGCCTCAAATTTGACTTTGAATATTTTTAGAGGATTTTTGGAAATTAAAATTTTAAAATCTCACAAATGACAAATGATATTGAAGTGATTTGTTCACCACTGGCTTTAATCCATCATTTTGGAGGTCCATGTAAGATTTTGCATCCAACTGTACATAAATGCAAACTTACTAAAAATAGTAACCCTGTTAAATTTAGCCCTTATTAAAAAGAAACAACAATTTTTTTGGGTGATACAAGATTGTTCTTACACCCTGGATGCTCCCACATCATGATCACTTTATGTTGTATTATAATATTGTATTATTATTTAATGTGTGAGAGACATGGGATAATAATTTAAGATTGGAGAATATTTAATAAAGTGAAAACTTAGTACCCAATATTAAATGAGGGGTCAGTGGTTTTGTGGTACATGGTTTTATCTTACCACTTGGTTGTATTTGTGTGAGCTTGTATCTATAAAAGTGACCACATGTTTAGTGGTTGAGGTTAGATGGGTGAATGGAATATCATTATTGAGTCTTTCTGAGGAGTCCATATGTGAAGCATGGCATGGGATGTGTGGACTCATGCTTGGACACATGGAGGATGCATTAGAGAGCCTTGATGTTTCAAATGTATTCATTGTAACTCTTGTAATATTTTATTGTTGAATAATAGATGAAGTATGGATTCTTTTGGAAGCTAGGCTTTTCCCTCTTTAGGGTTTTCCCAGGGTATATCTTGTGTTATCTTGTGGCATGTCTATTTGATCTATGCATTATGGTTACTTGTATGCATGCTTTTCTCTCATGGGTTACGTAAGAAATGGGTTAAGAATGTGGGTATTATGTATTACTTCCTAACACCATTATTCCCTTATGACATTGTTAACACAAGTCTTTTAGAAAGTAGATATACTTAAAATAAGCTTAATCTAATTAGACTTTTGTAACAAGTAACCTAATGCATCAATTGTTAGAACATATAAAATAGAGATAATGAGCATCCTTGTTTGATAGAATGTTGCAAAAAAAATGAATCAGACATGTAATTATTAATAAATTTCTAAGCATTAGGAATCTTTGAACTAGACATATCAACATTGCATGAATTTTAGGCCCAAAGCCCAACCATATAGTATATTGAGAATAAATCTCTAACATATTCTACCATAAGCTTTAGCAAAATATATTTTAACCAACAATGCATTTTGGCTTGAGTATTGAGTCCACTCACTAGATTCCAAATCCAAAATTAAGTCATCAAGAATGAACCTATCCCCAAGAAACCTTGCTTGCTATACTCTTACTATACCTTGAACATAGGTTTGATCTACAAAGCCAATGCTTTCATTATAATTGTATACTTGGGGTATTTAATAAAGTAAATGATCAACAAATAAATATTATGTCTTCATTTTTCCCTTTAGATAAAATTCTAACTAAGCCTCTATTGATATTAAGACCCAAGGGACGTTTTCCAAAGGCCTCCAAACATAGAAGATAAAAATGGTCTTTGATATGAAGCCACATAACTTGATTAAATTCTATGGGAATCCCATCAATACTTGAACTTTTGTTAGAGGCAATAGAAAAAAAGAACACATTCTAATTATTCCAAGAAGAGAATACGATCTAATAACTGGTTATAGCCAAGACCGAATCAGTTGGAGATACACTCTTTAACAATCTCTTCCACTAGTTTAACAATAATTGAATATAAGATTATTTTATTTAACATGTTTTTCATTAATATTGATTGTATATATATATATATATATGAAGTTTAATATACTATGATAAAGTTGAATATTTCCCACTTAAATGAATTGTATGATATAAAATATATAATAAAATTAGTTAATGTTGAATCTTATTTTATTTTGGATTGTTTGGAATTGAAAGAACCTAAAAGAAAGAAAAGAAAAATATTTAGATTCTTTTCATGTCTAGGTAACTAGTGCAAATTGAGATTTTAGGCTAAACTAGAAGCTTAATTAACAACTAATTGACTAGAATGAGAGGTAAGATTGTCAAAAGACAAGAGACACCACATGCAAACAAGAAATGGAAACAGGGCATGACTAAGAGAGATCAAAACATAAAATAGAAATGAATGCAAATATTATCTAATTAAGTGACAATTGGAAATGGATTGTACAAGGATTTGGAATTTGCTAACTAAATTTGCAAACAAACATTGATAATTTATCAATTGCAACTATTGTTTAACATATTGTTTTATATTCTAATTATAATTTAACATTGAAAGTAAAGTTTAACATATTTTTTTCTATTCTAATTGTATCTATGTTCATAGCATTTAATTGGTTGTGCCTCTTGATGAATACACATTTAAATGTATAATATTTATCAAATCTTATTTCATTGTCAATATCAAGGACCCTAATTTACTATGTATCAACCTAAATCTATCAAATAATTTTTTCCATAGGCGTGCCTATATACTTGTCACCATACAATGCAAATGAAATTTAAAACATTTAAGCAATGCAAATGAATTTTTTCCATTATCAAATATTCTTGAGCTCGAAATCAAGGTTTTCAAATACAAAATGATTTGTTTGATTTCAATTTAGGGTTTTAGCAAAAAAAATTGTTTGAATTCAATTTAGGGTTTCAAGAAGCAATTAGGTTTTCAAGCAATTTTTTTTGTTTCATTTCAAACTAGGGTTTTCAAATTCAATTTTTTTGTTTGATTTGAATTTAGGGTTTCAAAAATCAATTAGGGTTTTCAAATGATTTTTCTTTATTTCATTTCAATTTAGGGTTTTCAAATGCAAATTTTTTTGGTTTGATTGAACAATTTAGGTTTCAAAAGCTAAATTTTGTTCTTAAGATACAATTTAAGGTTAATTTTTTCCTTTTTATTCAATATCTTGAGGGTTTCATTGCATTTTTTCTTCTACTTCTACAAATCATCATTTCTACTACTACAGGTAAATAAAATACATAAAACACTAAATAAATTGGAAAAAAATGCTAAAATCTATTATTGTATTAAAAATTTCCAAAAAACATGAAAAAACAAAAATATTGGGGGTGGAGGTGCACCTGGAGATCGCTTATGTCATTTTCATCCTTGCCGAATCGGGATTTCGTGCTCTGTGAATAATTGAGTTTTGTTTGTTTTTAAAAATAAATACCACCTTAAAACGAGATCCTATTTTGTAAAGCTCAGGATCACGTTTCTCGTCCGCCGGTTTAGGGCCCATTAATAAACGAGATCCCATTTAGAATTTAGGCTTGGGATCCTGAAGCTAAACAGGATCTCATTTTTTAAAAGCGAGATCCTGTTTTTGGCAAGCCGATTTCATTTTTTTCCCTAAGGCAAAAACTTTCACGTTTCGTGGACTCATCTTTGTGCTTTTACCCAAGAGCATTCAAGAGCATTCAAGGGTATATTATCAAGAATTTTAGAGTAGCATTCAAGCATCAAGCATCATGTCAAGGACTTCATGCATCATGTTTGTTTTTGTGCTAACAATTGTGGTGTAGGGTTCATGATTCAAGCTAGCATCCAATTCAACATCCATCGTATTCAAGCAAGAGTCAAGATCTACATCCATTGGAGCCATCTCATACATGTTTTCAGCACCTTATTGCTAGGGTTTGGTGAGTTACAACATCATATTTTGTTCATTCATCATTCTCCATTCCTATTTCATTCTATTTCAAAGTTTGATTACCAAAATGGGGTTTGACCAAGGCAAACCCCTATCCACTAACCCAACAACATTTTTCCCTCTCTTTAGTGTGTGATTTGCAGGTTTAGATTGAAGAAACATTAAAGAGAAAGATTGGAAAAAGTTGTCAAAGTTGTCATTAAGCATTGGAAAACATTGGAGAGCACCTACAGGTTGACTTACAGAGATTCGAATCTAAAAACTTGAAGAAGTAGATTGAACAGACTGAGAAGGGAAGATTTAGATCTCGAAGTTTCAAAAAACCCTAACTGGATTGATTTTCCACTTCTAGCGAATGAGTCCTATTTTTTTGTCAAAATTCAGATTTTTACAGATTCAGAGACCCATTTGCCAGATTCATGTTCCCTCACAGAAACCCAGATTTTGGACTGATTCACCCAACTTGGTGAATGAGTCCCATTCAGCATTAAAGGTAGAATTTCCAGCATTTCAAGCCTCCTTCCAGTCATCTCTAGATTTCCAAGTGCACACAATCCATCTTACAGCTTGTTATTATGTTTCATTTGCATTTCTAGGTCATTTAATGAAGGCTTGCATTGAATTACGATTTAGTATTACATCTTACATTTCAACTTGCATTGTATTTTTCTTTCCAATTTCTTACTTGGTGGTGAACCCCTCATTAGTTTACAATTAGCCCCTAGGACAACCCTATTGCAAGATCTATTTCTCCTTTGCATTGAGATCTGTAGGGTTACCCTTGAGCGAAATAGTTGAAAGTGGGTGTGCTCTATGTCCTAAACCATACGATAGCACTCATCCCCATTTTTTGAGATTCTAGTATCCTTAATTTCTTTAAATTCAAATATCACAACCGGACATTGAATTATGGATTTCAAAACATTAGAATACCTCCAAAAACATAATTTAAATTTAGATCCAAAGGTTTAGGGAGGACCCATTTGCCCATGGGTGAATGGGTCCTAGGTTCATAAACCTAGAACACACATTGCTTAATGTAAAGTGTTATGTTTAGGTATTAATTATTTTTGAGTTTCCCCTTCGAAAAATGTAATTAATTAGGCTTGGTAAATGAATAAAAGAGCTAATTACGGAATAATTAAGCTCAATTAATTAAGAGGGCCCAAATAAGTGTGTAAATGTAAAGGGGTACATTTAACAACACTAAATTAAGGCATTATTAACTCCAATTTAAATAGGAGGGCCCAAACAAGTGAGAAAATGTACAGGGTTACATTTTTCTACACTACACAAACATAGAAGATAAAAATGGTCTTTAATATGAATCCACATAACTTGATTAAATTCTACAGAAATCCCATCAATACTTGAACTTTTGTTAGAGGCAATAGAAAAAAAGAGCACATTCTAATTATTCCAAGAAGAGAATATGATCTAATGTTCGTATCATCCACCTCCCAAGAGCACCATCTACACAAGAAACCTTCATGACAAAAAAATGAGAGAGGCAACACAAGGCCATTTCACCAAATATGAGTGAATAAATTTGAGATAAATTTCATATTGTACAAAGTGCCTTAAAAAGGCATGAAAGGTGGGTGACACCAACATGGTATCAGAGCCTGCTATCTGCAACTTCTTCCTTGAGAGTTTTCTATGAAGGTTATTTTTTCAGATGGTGCTCCTAGGAGGTGGATAATACCAACATCTAATAATCGACTATAGTTAAGACCGAATCAGTTAGAGAGACACTCTTTAACAATCTCTTCCAATGTTTGTGGAATATCATTCCAATAATGATCTTTTCTATAAAAAATCTCATAGAAATTATGAAATAACATATTTATCTCATCAAATATGTATGTAAAGAACCAAGATCATCTTTTATGATACAAATCTTATCCTTTTCATATTTATAATTTATATAATTAAAAAAAACTCTATTACCCTCTTTAATCTAATGTAATTAAGCTCTAAGTTTAATACATTGACCTCTACAATTATCAAGTTTGTGCAATTGTACCTTAATGTCTATAAGAACGATTAAAATATTTGGTATTACTAAAATCTATTTTTTTTAGTTGGAATAAGCAGAAAATTTTACATCAACAGCTGAGCTTATAAAAAGCATAAACAACTACTAAAATCTATGCTTGATTTGTTTCCTTATGCATCAATTCCCATTAGAGGTTTTTTCCTTCCACTTTACCAAGCCATTCTCTTCCAAAAAAAAAACACATAAAAAAAGTTCATTATGACATAGCAAAACACCACACGATCCATGAATCTTCTTCTTGGAACTCGAAAATGTAATTCCAAGTTCAACTAGAATAACGTAACTGTTCGTGGAGAGTTTTTTAAATGAGAAATATTTCTATTAACAAGATTAGAGATAGTACAAAAAAATTTAAAAAATGCTCCAAAGTGCAGTAAAGTAATCCGATGGGACATGGACATGTTGGCTGCAGAGGCAGTACGATAAATAAAACCTGTCCCGCCAACTTAATTTCTTTATCGCCCCTAAGATAGAGTTGGTCCATGGAAACTAATTGAGGGTAGTTGATCCTATTTATCACAATTTCTCCAACCATGCCAACTTCCAACTATTAAATACAAACTTCAACTTCAGATAATTTGTCCACGTATAAAAATGCCACCAAACAAGAACGACATTAAAGCAGTGAATGAATGAATGAATGAAAGATTTTAATGACGTCCACGAGACTAAACAGTCTATGGGACCAAGACCCAAACTTAATTTTCTTTCATGCTTTTTTCTAAATCAGATCTCCTACTATTGATTTTGACTAGAAGGCTGGCCGTCTGGTTGATCTTATCCTCCTCGAATAACTGCTGCATATCATCCATACCCAAACTATTTGCATATTGTTTACGGATGTCTTCATAAGCTATGCAATCCAAGAAGAAGTGCCGCTCTGTCTCAACCACCCCCTTATTGCAGAATATTACTTGATTGCTTCGGCACTTTCATTTCATTTCACAACGCTCTACGTAATCTAATTTAAGCGGACCTATCGAGGCGTCTCTTCTTCCCATGAAACTTTTACAATAAGAATTTCGCCCATACGGAAAGCAAAAATATATTTGATTCTTTCTTCAATCATTACCCACATAATACATCTGTGAATTCTATCGAGAAAATGGTGCTCCTGTAAAAATTTCAAGAATTGATATAAGAAAGATTATGATTAAGCTGAAAGGAGTCGTTTCGTAAATAGACATTTATCAGGTTTAAAAGAAATAGTAGTAGGGTGGTAGGATTGAAAAGTAATTTAAAATCTATTTTTATATATTGATTACAAAGTTGATAGTGGAATTAGAGTATTAATAATATAGCATTTAAATTATTAAATATAATTTATGTGTGTATAGAATCAATTAATTATATGAATATTAGATAAATTTGAACAATTTTAATATGAAAAATTTATATCATTAAAGGGATTCAAATTTATATTAATCTTAATAATAACATTCAATAATACAAGTTATTTGTCTTTTTAGATAATAATTTGATAGCATAACAATATTTGTAAAAAGAACTTTCACAAACATCTATCATATGTATCTATTATATAGGAAAATAAAAAACAAGAAATCACCAAGTGGTATCTCAAATTAAGAGTCAAAAGCATGAGCCAGTAACAAAAGTCTAATGTCTTATAGTCACAATCAAGCAATCTTGAATAGAATGTAACTCCTCTCATGCATCTCACACTTATCTTACACACCATAGATTCTATCATAACCATCATATTGACCAATTTTCCAAATACAGGGATTTCATGAAGACAATCAATGTCTATCATAGCGCCTACCTTGAGAAGGTTGTATATAACCCTTGATTTGACATTTTCCAAGTAACCTCCATATTCAATGCATTCTTACATACCAATCAAAATGTCCTAGATAATAAATAATAAATAATAAATAAATGATGTCTCTTCTCTCACATGGATGTCTCATTTTGTCTATTATGTGATGCTTGGAAATCATATATTATTTATCACCTGCATACTTAAATACAACTAATCAAGACTTAAGATTTGCAAATAAATAGCAAATCTAATTATAATACCATGTGACTTTTTATAAATTATTCTTTGTTTAAAATTGTAATGTATGTTACACTTTCAAATAAATAAATGTTGCTTAATAACTAGTCCTTACCAACATGTGTGAAAACAAACTTAATAATGAATATATCTTCTAACTAATCTCATCATTATAACATAATTGAAAATCAATTCATCTAATGATTTAAATTGTATTAAAAAAACTTGTTATTACAAAAATATATCATGATATTGCTATCAGGAATATATCATTAATAGAACTTGTAATGATACCCTACATAGTACAATATATTAAGCCTAAAACAATACTATACTCTTGCAATCAAAAAGAGAAACCAAACCACCTTTTACCTAAACAACCAAACCACCTTTTCCTAAACAAGAAGATGTCCATACTTGTAAGCACTGTGTGAACTTTCTCAAGTGTGAACATAGATAAATTTGCAGGTATCATTCTAAATAGATAAATTTGCAGTATGAAAACGACGTTTGCAAAAGCTCCCGTAATTCCTGCAAGACATGAAGGTATTATTAGAGACGAGATGGAGAGGTCAATGGGAGCTAAAAACTATTAGTGTCTCTTATTTTAAGTAAAAACGTTAAACGAATATCTTTTCGTCCTTATTCAATAGGAAGTTATTTTTCCTTGAAATGCGCCAATTTTAGCGAGAGAAAATTTAAAAAAAAAAACAGAAGAAACGTGGAAACTTTTGAACGTTAACGACGTAGGAGGAAAAAGAGAAAACAAAAGTAGTGAAAGCAAAGTAGGTTATAAAGCTGCAAGAAATGGTGTGGAGGGGGAGAAATTGGTACAGCCAAGGAATGGGTCGCGCTCAGATTTTAATTTGCTGAAAAGCTTGTCACCAAACCAGTTTGGCTTTTATGGGAGATACATTTTTTTAATTTCCAAAGAGGGAAGTTGGTGGGGGTGGAGCGTGGAACGTGGGACCCAGCGGCACATTTGACAGGTTGTTTTCAATCATCTTGTCGACGTCAGGCTGACGCGATGGAGAGGCAAATGGATCATGGAACGGTAGTTGAGGCGCACACAGATCCAGGAATTGGTTCCTTTCGCTTTCCCTTGTCAGTCCCCACGTGACCGCTTCTCTCCTCTACGTAACTACCCCTTCTAACCGCCGTTTATTTTCTAGCTTTTTCTGTTACCTACATGCTTTTCGTCTTATATTCCTTCGCATAAAGCGTGAACTACGATGGCCTTCACGCAACCCGGAGAGGCAAGTTTCTGTCAATATTCCGCGCGGGTCCCACGCCCATGCGCATCAGACTTCATGGTAGGCCCGCTGTTCATCCATCCATGGGCCCACCTTGAACAAGGGTCAGTCGTGGTGGGTCCCGCCCCTTCGCCTTCGTAATGCGCCGAGGTTGGGAGTGGGAGTGGGACCCGAGGGGACTGTTGGGGTGGGCCCCGCACCGTATTCAGAGATAGATTTTGTCACAGCAAGTGGGGCCTGTTTCAGAATTTGTCGCCACCCGAGATTGTCGGGCACTGCCCTGTAGGTCAATGCCATTGCCTTCGTTTTCTGCCTCCATTACAAGAGATGCGCAGGGAAGGAGCAGGTTAAAATATCTTTGTGTTCCTCTATTGACATTTGCTTTGAGAAAACTTTTTTAGTTTTTGAAAAGGTGTCTCAATCTTATTCCTAATGTTAACTAGAATGTAGTTTTCAAACTATGAAATACAACTACTCAATTTATGGGCTATAGACTTTGTTTTTTGGACAAAATAAAAAGTTTGGGTTGTTCAACATTACTTTTAGAGATGCTTGCTGTACAAATATTTTTAAACTCTATAGTTTAAAAAAGAGGGGCCCGATCTTCCAAAATTTGGGCCTCTTACATTGGAAATGTAGAAACATATCAAACATAGAAAATAATTGTAAGAGGTAGTTATAGTTATTGACCATCCTATAATGTATTTTATGACACATCATAAGACATCTTTGATGGAAATAATGAAGCCGAAATGGAAAATTCAGGTTATTGGGGTCTCTTACATTGGAAATGTAGAAACATATCAAAGATAGAAAATAATTGTAAGAGGTAGTTATAGTTATTGACCATCCTATAATGTATTTTATGACACATTATAAGACATCTTTGATGGAAATAATGAAGCTGAAATGGAAAATTCAAGTTACTGGGTTAAATGCAACAAGATGTGATACAAAAGGGGGTCTTAAAATGCCACTTTTTTTTTAAATTAGTAAAGTCTAATATTCGACAAGAAAATGAAGATAGTTACATTCAAAATTTGAAGATCCAACAAGAGCAAGAGTTGTAGTGCTCCAAATCTACTTTCTAAACTACTATTTTTGTTTTAAAGTGGTGAAGATTAAAGGTTTCAAAAAGGAGCACACAAAATGGTCATGTTTTTTTTTTAAATATAACATAGAGTCTAGTGTGCTCCCCCTAAAATGTTAACTTTCTTTAGAATTTCAAAAATCTCTTTAGTGAGAAATTAGCTAACACCATGTAGTTTATGCCAGATTTTTTGGCAAGTTTTTTAAAAAATATATGGTTTTTTACTAATTTTCAAAGTGGACACATCCTGAAAACAAGAAAATTTGAGTGTGCCCCCCCTAAGCTTTTTGAAAACTAATTGAAAATTAATTTTATTTTATTTTCAATACGTGTAGAATGGAGTCTAGTTTTAAAAAATGTAATTTGTTTCAAAATTTGATGAATGAGTGGAAAACTATACCAAAAATACCACATATTGATTTTTGACAAAAAATAGACACACGAAAAAAAGAAATTAAAGATGAAAACCTTAACATAATAAAAACATGAAAAAATTATATACTTAGATAGAATAGAGAGAGCTTATTGTCATTGTGGTATTTTTATAAATTTGCATTGAAATACATGCAAACCTAATGGAGAGCACGACAAAAAATGTGTGATTTTTTTATCTTTTCAATAAAGCATGTCTTTGGCATGAAATGGTTGCCCAAGGAAAATCCAACCCAAAAGGTTGGTATTTCCCAATTCAAATTATTTGGCAAGCACCAAATTTAGTGCTAGTCAAATGAAAATGCATTTTTAGAATGCTAGACCCAAATTCTCTCTCTCTCTCTCTCTCTCTCTCTCTCTCTCTCTCTCTCTCTCTCACACACACACACACACACACACATTAAGGCTTAGAGTTTAGGGTTTACAATTAATGATGGATAGTTGAGGTTTTACCCTTCACTCCCTCTTTGTCTCCTTCCCTCTCTACTAATACTTCCCTTTCTCTCCCACTCTCTTCTCTCTCACACTCTCTGTCCCCTCTCTAGGTCTCTCCCACCCTCTCTCCCTCTCTATCTTGCCTTCCCTCCTTACCCCATCTCTAATCCTGCCTCCCTACCTCTCTCTTCTTCTCTCTCCCTCTATTATTGTTTATCTCTCATCTCTCTCCATTCTCTCAATCACTACCTCTCCCTCCCACTCTCTCTCTCTCGGTCTCTCCCTCCTTCCCTCTTTACCTCTCTACCTCTCCCTCCTTGTCTCATTACCCACCTCTCTTCACCTCTATATCTCCCCTATTTCTCTCACCCCTCTCTCCTCAAGCTAGGTCTCTCACCTCTATATCTCTCCCCTTCCTAGTTATTTCCCTCCCTCTCCACCTCTCTCCACCTCTATCTCTCCCCTATTTCTCTCACCCTTCTCTCCTCATACTATAGGTCTCTCACCTCTATATCTTTGCCCTTCCTAGTTATTTTCCTCCCTCTCCACCTCTCTCCCTCCCTCCTTACCCCTCTTTCCCTCTTTGTGAACTTTTATCTCATTTTCTTCTCTCTCCCCTCACCTCTCTACCTCTCCCCTTTCTAAGTATCTCAGTCACTCCTTATCTACCTCTCCATCCCTCTTTAGCCCTCTCTTTCTCTTCTTTCTTCTCTATCTCTTCTTCTCTCTCCCTCCCCTCTCTAGTTCATCACCTCTCAATCTCCTTCTTCCCTAGGTATCTCACTCCCTCCATGTCTACCTCTCCTTCCATCCCTTGTTACTCCTCTCTCTTTGTTATTTTTTCTCTCTTCTTCTCCCTCCCTCCCCTCTCTAGGACCTCCCCTCCCTTTCTTCATCTCCCCCTCTCTCTCCCCTTGTAAGTATCTCACCTCTCTTCCCCTACCTCTCCTCTTTCTATAAGTCTCTCACTCACTCCACGTCTACCTCTCCCTCCATCTCTTCTTACTCCTCTCTCTCTCTGATGATGCATTTGCATTGCAAATATATGGATCACAACATCTGCACTATGAAGGATGTGAGGATGTTCATAATGATCTGTGATGCTATTATCATAGAATGTTCTATGGTGGTCACATGGGGCCAAACTTGCTTGTTTAGTGTGCAAAAAAACTAGCCTTGAGTGAATCTTAAATAAACTTGTACTTAACTTTTCAAATTATTTGGAAGGAAAATGAGATTCACACCTTTCAAGATCTTGATCACTATCAAAAGAGGGCATATTAGTAGCATCTAAATTATCAGAGGAGCAATAATTTCTCTTTTTAGAAGCATGGTGTCTATTGATTTATTGAATAGGAGGTAGAATATTTTGACCTTCAAACTTTACTCTATCTATAGGATTGTATTTATTTCTAGTTTTTCCATTCTTGACACATCCTCTCTTACATGTGTAACCTTCCTTTATTTTTTTGATGTAGATAAACCTTCTTGCAGTTGAATTTGATTATCAAGTTGCCTATTTAAGTCCATAATTTTATTAACGCATTTCTTCCTCAAATTTCCCTGGTTTCTTTCTTCAACAAAAAAAATCCTAGTGAACTTTTCTCTTGCCTGTTAATATTTGCATGCTTGGAAACACACTTCACAACATCCACCTTGTTCATGGTCTAGTCTAGATAGTCACTTGAGTCTCTAAAGCTATTAGAAGGGTCATTTCTTATGTTGACCTTTCCATGTGATGCACTTGAATAGCTAGATCTTTTGGCATTAATATCATAAGAGTTTCAAACATATGTTGTCATTGATGTCAAAGGTATAATGTCAAGGAATATTGCCATTGATGTCAAAAGGTGCTTACTATAGCAAAGGTGTAATGTCAATAGTTTAGTGAGAATTAAATTTAATTGTATCGTAATACCAGAGCATTTTGAGAACACCAAAGAAGACTATTGTAGTATGCTTGCAATATCATGCTTGTATCTCTTCTATTGATGGAAGTAATCTAGAAGTCTAATCTGGAATGTTGCAGGTCAATTTTTTAGGTAGAGAGATTTTTCTAGCAGCATAATTCAAGATCAGTATTCCTTCTTGGATGCGAGTTTTCATGTGTGATTTAGGAGAGTATGTCTACACTTGTGGTATCTTATTCCATATTTTCTAGGATTTATGTTTAGCATGCAAAAATATTGAAGTGATAAAAGGGTCACTGTGTTGGTTAATTAACCAGTTGATGTTCCAAAATTGTGCAGTAGTGGCTTGTAACATGTGACCTTTCAGAGGTAGCGTGGGAAGTAAAATAGGTCTTGTTTAAGGTCCTTGAAGGAGCACATGAAATCATGTTCTTTTGGTGGTATCAAATTTGTTATGGGACCTACCTGCCACACATTTCATGTACACATCTACTTGAAAAAGTATGGATTACATAGGGTAACAACGGGACTAGAAACTAAATGAACTATTGATGCAAAAATCCAAAATGGTTTAATAAGTGTGATGAAGTATTTGGAACCTTGTGTATGTCTATATCTCCTAATTTTGATTGGAAAAGTAAAGTGTCACTCTACTTGAAAAAGTATGGATTACATAGGGTAACAATGGGACTAGAAACTAAACGAACTATTGATGCAAAAAATTCAAAATGGTTTAATAAGTGTGATGAAGCATTTGGAACCTTGTGTATGTCTATATCTCCTAATTTTCTCTTTCATGTTGAATATGTCTTCACCAAACGAAGTTTGGACAACATTGGAAAAACTTTTTGGTAAACCTTGATGAATTAAGAGGCCATCAATTGGATAATGAGCTAATAGGGTTGAGTCCTTCAAGCTTTGATAAAATACATGAATTATTCACCAAACTAAAGGCCATAAGATTAAACTTGAAAAAATATGGAATTAGGAAAGATGATAAAAAAATTTAATCTTGAGTATTCACTCTAAACTTGGTCCAAAATATTTAGTCTTTGTTTCTACATTCTATGCTACTAAAAGTGCCTTAGGAGCTTCCTACACAATGCCTTCTCTAGATGTGTTTACTAATGAACTCACAAAAGAACAAGACAATTTGGTTCAAATGAGCACTATCAAATCTTCTAAGTCTCATGCCTTGGTTGCAAATTAGAGCACTAAAGATCAAAAAGATAATGACCAAAAAATAAGAAAAAAAATAAGAACCAAGGATAGAATGATTTTGATGTATCTTTGCTCGCTTCTAATGTAGGCACTAAAACTTCTTTAAATCAAGGAAAATATAAGAAGGGGAAGGTTAAATGTGTTTATTGTAAGAAAATCGATCATGATTAACATAAATGTATGAAAACATATATTGACCACATCACACATCTTCTTAAGAAGAGAAATAAAGGGGTTACTGAATCTCCATCTTCATCAAACCAAGAATCTTCACAATCCATGTTCTCTTCTTTTGATCCTTATTTTATGCCACCTATTTTGATGGTTAACAATACATATATGAAAGTAATTGGGAAAGGATTTATTGCTATCATGGATGACATTTTCAATGATGTATTGTGTGTACCTCATTTATTTAATAATATTCTTTCCATCTATCATATTACTCATGGTGGAGCAGGGAAGAGTATGGAATTTACTCCCAATTTAGCCATTATCAAAGATTTTTGCAAGGAAACAGATTATTGCTACTAGATTTGATCATTTGGACGATGATCATACTTCTAGTGTGAACTTTGATTTTGAGGAGAATTTTGATTACTTAAAATTGGGTATTCTCACAAGTGATCTAGTTCTTGAAATTTACATTACATATCCTCCATCTACTATTACTACTTTAGATTCTAGTGTTGCTTATTCAAAAGTTTCTAATGATTCTTTCCAGTAGTACATACATTTTCTTTCAAATTCAACTTGGGGTGAACTCCTGATAGGTATTTCAAACTTTTTTATGGAGACACATACTATTGATATAGGAGACACTATTAATTCCATTCATCTTCTCTTTGATGGATTTGATTCTTCTTAAGTTGTAAGGGAACACTCTGACCCTCTTGTTCATTCTCTACATGATCATTCATCATAGTTTGAATTGAGTGTGAATACTTTGGATCAACAATTAAAGGAGACATCTTCAGAAGAGATACTTGAGTCTTTGGATTGTGTTCTACATCTATCTCTAGGAGATTCTAAGTTTTTATTTTCAACAATGTGGCCAATAACACTTGATCTGATTATGAGGACCTTTAGCATCAACATGGGGACATGTGATTCAAGTTTAGATACTTCATACATCTTGATTTTTCTTCCAATATATTCCTTTCAGGAGTGAGGATATATATTGCATACACCTTTGGTTTTGTTTCTTCATAAGGGGAGGAACTTTGTTCAACAATCATAAACCATCTTCTACATCCATTTTTAAGCATCTACCATTGGATCTTTTTAGGGGATCTTCTTTGTCCTTCCACTTTATTTCTCTCTCTATTATGGGGGGCACACTTCCTTTTTGTGAGAGTGGGATTCTTCTTCTTTCAGAGATATTTTATATTTACATGGGTACCGAACATGACCTCATTTTTCGGGATGCCTCATATTTTCATCCTCATAAACTACACTTAAAGGGGTGGTGTTTGCGTAGGGTTTTATTTTCTTAGTGGGCTGATTTATTTTCCCTTAGTATTATATTTTTCTTATACTTTTATTAAGATTTATTAAGATAATAAAGTGAGCTTATATTTAATAACTAGGAGATAAGGTTATGAGGTGTCCCCATCCTTAAAGAGAGGATCATTTACAAATTTTTATGGTCATTTATGGTTAATTCCTATTTGATGGATTTTCCACCTCCATCCTCTCCTTAGTTCTAATAAACTCACTACCTAGCTTGTATTTGCATAGTTTTGTTTACTTTAGCATAAATGCACATTGATACATGCAATCATTATTATATAAATTTTCTTTGAGATCCTAATACAATCTTGTTATCTTGACATTTGCACATCTCTTGGAATTTTAGGTCTATAATTGTGTTATTTCATTTATATTTTTATATCTTTTCTCATAGAAAGATTTGTTGAATGCACAAGACAACTAAGAGGGGGGTGAATCCGTTGTACATTTAAACATAAAAACCCTTATAAATATTCGGATCCACATAAAATTTAACAACCTTTAATCTATTAGAGTGATTTAACATAAAACGAAATAACAAAAACTGAAACACATCAACACATTGCACAATGGAACACCAGATTTACATGGAAAACCCAAGAATGGAAAAACCATGGTGAGGGTTAGCTCACAATATAAAGTAATTGCAACAACGAATATAATAGGCTCACTACCAAAGGGCTCACTGCCAAAAAGAAAGAAGGGCTCACTGCTCGATTACAAAAATGAAGAAAAGAAGATTGTTACAGTGAGAAATCCATCTCAATACAACAAATAAATTCCACCATAGCATCACCAACACATTCACAATCTTTCCAAAGATTGTAGACACCTTTTGCTCACTGCTCCAACTCATTAAAGCTCGCACTGCACTTCACAAATTCACACTTCACACCTCTGCAATTTGTATCATACACTCTACACACAAATCCTCCAACAACACCTTATTTATACCTTCTTCAACCTTGAAAACATTCTCCAAGTTCGGCTATGCACCTCAACCATGCAAATTCAAATTACGTTGGCACCAAAACATTTCCAAATTGGAAAGGAATGAAGGCAAACCACATCACACTTTAACTTGGTCATCAATCCATTCATACATCCGCGCCACACTTCCAAAATCACCAAAGAAAATACACAATTAGTGTAAACACCCATGGTCAGTTGAACCTATGTAAACACCATCAAACATTTAAGTACACACTTCCTTTGATCCAAAGACAACTCACAAACAAAAATATCACTTGAACACAATTTGGAATATTCCACAAACACCCTGAAATCCAACAAATTGCTTCGCAACAACTTTCACCTGAAGAATATAAACTCATCTTGTACAGCTAGATAGTCTTTCACACACTGTAACTCAAGAAATCAACTTGCAAGGCACAAAACCACAAACCACTTCAACTAAAGGTAGGTATGAACCTTATTATCACACTTTCAAAACTAAAAGACCAAAAACCAAATTTTAGAGAAATGCAGAGCAAAACCATTTCTCCCAAACACCACTGCAATGCATAATTCACACACTAGTGAACACAACTTTCTTTGCACAACAATCCATACCAAGAAACTCTAGATATAATACCTATGAACACCTTTGACCAGAATATCTAAACCTCACAAGAAGATCTTCAACACAGAAGAAATGTGGAGCAAAACTAGATCACTACTTTGTATGCCAAAATACCTCTACAACACATTTTTTCCTCTTTTATTCAAATTTTCTCAAAATCACTTGGAAACCAAGCACCAAAACCAAATTATCATCATCTTCACTACTTCCTCATCATCACCAAACCAAATGCAAAACAAAAACTTAACCAAACAATATCCACAAATAGAAGCTTATCAAAGCAACACTAGAGGTTGACACCAATAACACTTACTAATGACAACATAATGAAACTAAACAAAGCATCATCACAAATTTTCAACTATCACCAGTTGACATCAATGACAACACAAATGTAAGACTTTTGACATCAATAACAACACCAACTACACATACTTGCAACAATCTCCCCCTTTGTCATTAATGGAAACACATGATGTGAAAAACCACCAAGAACAAACATAATAGCTCTGATCACCAACATACTACTCCATATCAACTCTTTCTTTCTCACTTTTACTTTCTCTCCCCCTCATCTTACTACTCTCCTTTTATGTACATTATTCTCTCTCCCCCTTTGACATTAATGGAAAAGGGAAACATATTTGCATCACTTTCCCCCTTTGACATCAAACATGTACACAATTTATCTCTCCCCCAAAGGAAATACCTATAAGGGACAACAACTACTCTGCAACTACCTTTTATTTTTATTACACTCTATTTTCTTCACACCTTTTTTATACACTCCCCCTTAAGAGTTCACACCATACTATGTCAAACAACAACTATTGCACATATCTTTTGACACGACTGACAAAGGACAATACCAACCTGCACCAATACTTACTCCCCCTAACTGCAACAACCAACAATGCCACTACAGGTACTCCCCCTAAGAGGTAGCCTCCAACATCAATCCAGAATAAGGAATGAATCTTGAAATCCATTGGGCTAATGCATATCCTTATGCATCTAGTTCAAAGAAGGAGGGGTAATAACCCCTAAATTCTCTCGAAGATGCTCAAAAGTATCCTTAGGAAGAGCCTTAGTGAGTACTTAACCTGATCCTTTGTAGGCACATGCTCAAGGTTCACCTCATTCTCGACAATCTTCTCTCTCAAAAAGTGATACCAAATTGAGATATGTTTTGTCCTTGAGTGTATCACCAGATTCTTTGAAATATTAATAGCACGTGTATTATCACAAAAGATAGAAATTGGTTCATCATATGCCACTCTGATATCCTTCAAGGTTTACCTCATCCACAACACTTGTGCATAGTAAGATTTTGTTGAAATATCCACAACACTTGTGCATAGTAAGATTTTGTTGAAATATATTCTATCTCTGCAGTAGATAAAGACACTAAATCTTTCTTCTTACTTAGCGAAGACACCAATCTGCATCTAAGAAAGAATGCACCACCACTTGTTATTTTCTTGTCATCCACACAACCTGCCCAATCTGCATCTGTGTAAGCACTCAAAGAAAAATCAGTATCCTTTGGATACCACAAACCATGTTCTAGAGTACCCTTCAAGTATTTGAATAACCTCTTCACTCCTGTAACATGTGAATCACTAGGATCTTCTTGAAATCTAGCCACAAGACAAACTGTGTGCATGATATCTGGTCTAGTAGCAATTAGGTATAGCAGTTCTCTAATCATTGATCTATACTTGCTCTGATCAGCCTTAGGAGATTTATCATTCTTACCCAGCTTGCAACCAGTAGTTTCGTAGGGGTACATACCAGTTTAGAATCTTCCATTCCAAACATCTTCAACATTTCCTTAACATACTTTGATTGTGAAATGAATATACCTTTTTCTATCTAATTGATTTTCATTCCAAGGAAGAAATTCATCTCCCCAAACATAGACATCTCAAACTCCTTTTGCATCTCTTCTACAAATTTCTTACACATAGCTTCATTTCCTCCAAAAATTATATCATCAACATATACAACCACAATCAGAATTTGATCTTTTTCAAATTTTAAATAAATATTACTATCTATGATATCTTTATTGAATCATTATTGTATCAAATACCTATCCAACCTTTCATACCAGGCTCTGGGAGATTGCTTCAATCCATACAATGCCTTCTTCAATCTGCACACCATATTCGGTTTTTTCTGATAACTAAAACCCTTCCAGTTTTCAATGTATACTTCTTCCAAGTCACCATTCAAGTAAGCATACTTTAGATCCATTTGATAAAATTTGAGATCCTTATGTGCTGCAAAAGTCAAAAACATCTTGATTGCTTCCATTCTTGCCACCAAAGAAAATGTCTCCTCACAATCTATTCCTTCTACTTGTGAGTAGGCCTTACACACAAGCCTTGCCTTATTTATTTTTCACCACTTCTCCATTCTCATTCAGTTTGTTCCAAAATACCCACTTAGTTCCGATTACATTCTTGTTTTTTGTTCTTGGGACAAGTTTCCAAATCTGATTCTTCTCAGTCTGCATTAGTTTCTCTTCCATAGCCTTGATCCAGTATTCATCTTTGCATGCTTCAATCATTGTTTTAGGTTCAACTTTAGAAAGTAAACATAGATTTACTTGTTCTATAGCAGATTTTCTCCTTGTCAAAAAACATAATTTTTTCTTGTTAACAATGACCTAATATTTAGAATGATTCTTTTATACATACTTAGGATTCTTAGGAATCTTTTACAGAGCTTCTTCCTCCTCAATTTTTACTTCTTTCTCCTTACCTTCATCTTTATCATTTTCTCGGCAAGAGGACTCATTTGATTCATATCCATCTATCACCACTAAGTTCTTCTATAAGTCTTCATCCACTTTGACACTTGCACTCTCAACAATCTTTTTCAACCTCTTGTTGTAGCACCGATATGCTTTTCTTGTAGAATATCCAAGGAAGATACCTTCATTAGATCTTGTATCAAAATATATTAATTTTTCTTCATCTCTTCTAATATGTAGCATTTGCTTCCAAACACTTTGAAGTATTTGACAATAGGGATCCTTCCATACCACAACTCATAGGGAGATTTTGCACTATTTACTCTTGCTTGAACTCTATTAATTATGTAGATAGTAGTATGAATTTCTTCTCTTCAGTAGACTTCTGATAGGTTTTCCTCTTTCATCATTGTTCTTGTAGCTTCTTAAATAGTCCTATTTTTTCTTTTGAAACCACTCCATTCTACTAAGGAGTCCTAGGGGCAAATAAATTTCTTTTTATTATGTGATTCTCACAAAAAAATTTAAACTCATTGGAGGTGAATTCTCTACCTCTATCAAACCTCAAACACCTAATTTTTATGCCCAATTCATTCTCAACCATAACTTTGAATTCTTTAAAATTATCTAGGGCTTCTAATTTTTCTTTGAGAAAAGTAACCCAAGTCACTCTAGAATAATCATCAATTAATAACATGAAATACCTGTCACCTTGAAGAATTCTTACTCTAGTAGGACCACAAAGATCTGTATGCACCAGCTCCAACAGTCTGGTAGTAGATTGTTCTTTGACTTTGAAACTTATTCTTGCTTGCTTCCCAATCTGACATTCCTTCCATAAATCATTAATAGGCTTTGTAATCTTTTCCAGATCTCACACAACTTGAATTGAACTGATTCTCGCTAGGCTATAAAAATCGATGTGACACATCCTTCTATGCCATAGCCAACTTTCATTAATTTGATTCATAAACAAATGATTATTAGCACCTTTAAGTTGATAAACATTTCCATCTGTATTTCTTCTAGCAACAACCATAGTTCCAAAGCCTATTTTAATCTCACATCCATCATACTAAAACATAAGATTATAGCCTTGCTACACATTTTTCCAACACTCAAGAGGTTATGCCTTAGACCCTTAGGATAAAGAACATCATCTATATTATACTTTTCATCAAAACTAATTGAAATTTTTCCACATATCTTAGCAAATGTATCATCACCAAAATTAATAAGACCTCCTTCATACTTCTCAAGTCTAACAAACTTGCTTTTATCACTGATCATATGATTTGAGCATCCATTATCAATGATCCAATAGTTCTTCTCTTCTCTAGTGTGAAAAACAATCACCATAGCATTACGACAGGTCTACTTCCGAAGAAATTTCCTTCACACATCTCTCAGAGTTAGCAGAATTATATTCAAATTTTATAGCCATGAACAAGCATTCACTATCCTCATCATCCACATAGCTAGATTCATCATCAGATATACTGGAATCTTCTCTAACATAAAACCTTTTTTAATTTCTTTACCTTTGTTTTCCTTGTTCTTGTCATTCAAAGCTCTGTTTGGACATCTTGAAGCAGAATGACCTATCTTTACACAACTGAAGCATTTTAAAGGTAACTTACCTTTGTATTTACTAGTACCATTTTTCATTCTCCTCACAAATTTTTCTTCAACATCATCAAGTCCCTCCTAATTTGATTCTTCAATCTTCTTTAATTTCCCAGCCTCAAAGGCAATCTCAAATTTTGCATTACTTGAATGAAACTCTCTTATTAATTCAGAAGAAGTTAAAGTGCCAAGTAGCTTATCTCTCAAGTAATTATTTGGGTATGTGCAAGACCATCATGGAAAAAACAGGCCCTTAAGTGGCAAAAATTTAAGAAAAATCAGAGTTAGGAAACTTGATGTAAAAATTTGAATAAGTTATCTATATTATTTAAAAAATATGTAAGAATAGAATCTATAGAAAATTGAATGTATTTTTTAAACTACTAGCCTTATTTAAAAAGAAAAAAATATATTTGGTGAAAATTTAAATTTCAATGTAGTAGTAATTAAATTTCAAGGAAAAAATAAGAAGTAGGTGTTTGTCTGACCACCCTAACCACAATAAAATGATATTATTTTTTAATAATATTTTAGATATAATTAGAGGACTCATATCCCGATGTGATGCATATTTTTTGTAATTTTTTCCAAGTAAATAATTAATTATGATTTTTTTATTACAAATTTTAAAAAATATAAAAACTTGTATGTCTGACCACCTTAACTTGGTCAAAACTTCATGAATATCATTTTTTCTTTTTTTAATCCTATAGTATAGGAAGCATAGAATGTGACACATGTTTCGGATTCAAAAAATGTGATACCATTTGAAAGCTATAGATGTTTTTCAATCAGCCTGTCGATCAGGACTTTAGTCGCAATTCAAATAGAAAATTAATAATAATTATTTATTAAATTCAAAGTAATGCATAATTTATATTGGTGGAAAGCTGAGAATCTCCTTTAAAAACCCTTTTCGTTTCATCAATTTTGGGTAAACAAAAAGTCGTCAACCACATACCCATCATATTGCCACTTTTTGGCCCATCATGATCCTGCACATACCCATTTAGATTTTGAAATTCCTCAATAGTAGAAACCTTATGACTATAGGATTTAGTTAGAGTTCTCAGTATCTTCTTTACCACCTCATCATCTTCAAGATTTCCACCAAGACCTCTAATGGAATTGACAACTTCATCCACTTTCTGAATGTAGCTCAAGTAATGTTTTCATCTTCTAACATCTGCATATTTTCAAACACGATCTTTATATTTTGCATCTTAGCTTGCTTGACCTTATCATATCCTTCATAAATTATTTCTAACTTTGTCCAGATTTCTTTAGCGGTTTTTAGATTCGTAACTTTCACAAGTTCATTATTAGAAAGAACACTTAAAAGAGAATACCTTGTTTTACCATTATTTTCAAAGGCCTTGATCTCATCATCAATACTCAGACCATTTGTAGGCATAGTGTATCCAGCCACAATAGACTTCCAAACTCCATATTGAAGGGATACCAAAAAACCTTCCATCCTTGTCTTCTATGCATAATTTGATCCATCAAACAAAGGAGCATCTCTCTTGTGCACCATCCCAGATCTACTTCAAGCAATTAAGTTTTCTTCAAATAAACCTTGCTTTGATACCAATTGTTGAATGCACAAGGCAACTAAGAAGGCAGGTGAATCAGTTGTACATTAGAACATCAAAAACCTTATAAATATTCAGATTCACATAAACTTGAACAACCTTTAATCTGTTAGAGTGATTTAGCATAAAAGAAAATAATATAATCTAAAACACATCAACACCATGCACAATGGAACACCAGATTTACTTGGAAAACTCAAGAAGGGAAAAACCATGGTGAGGATTAGCTCACAACATAAAGTAATTGCAACACTAAATACAATAGGCTCACTGCTAGAGGGCTTGTGTTGCCCAAAAGAAAGAAAGGCTCACTACCAGATTACAAAAAATAAGAAAAGAATATTGTTACAATGAGAAATCCATCTCATTGTAACAAAGAAAGTCCACCACAACATCACCAACACATTTACATCCTTTCTAAATATTTTAGACACTTCTTCTCACTACTTCCAGTAGTCTAACTCATTAAAGCTTGCACTATACTTCACACCTTTGAAATTCATATCATACACTCTACACACAAATCCTCTATCAACACCACACTTATTTATACCTTCTTCAACCTTGAAAACATTCTCCGGGGTTGGCTATGCACCTCAACCATTCAAACTCAAATAAGGTCAGCACCAAAATATTCCCGTAGTGGAAAGGAATGAAGGAAAACCACATCACACCTTCAATTGGTCCTAAATCCATTCATACATGTCACACCACACTTTCAAAATCATCAAATAAAATCCACAATTAGTGTAAACACCCAAGGTTGGTCGAACCTATGTAAACACCGTCAAAAATTTAAGTACATGCTTCCTTTGATCCAAAGATGACTAACAGATAACAAATATCACTTGAACACAATCTGTAATATCCCACAAACACCCTAAAATCCAAAAAATCCTACACAACAACTTTCACATGAAGAATAGACTCATCTTGTACACCTAGATAATCTTTCACACACTGTCTCAAGAAATCAACTTGTAGAGCACCAAACTACAAACCACTTCAATTGAAGGTATATATGAGCCTTATCAACACACTTTCAAAACCACAAGACTAGAAACCAAACTACGGAGAAATGTGGAGCAAAACCATTTCTCCCAGACACCACTGTAATGCATAGTTCACACATTGGTGAACACAACTTTCTCTGCACAACGATCTAGAACAAGAAACTAGATATAATACCTATGAACACCTTTGACCAACATATCTAAAGCACACAAGAAAATATTCAACACAGAAGAAATGTGGAGCAAAACTAGAACACTACTTTGTATGCCAGAACACCTCCAAAACACATTGTTTCCTTTTTTATTCATTTTTTTCTCAAAATCACTTGGAAACCAAGCACTAGAAACACATTCTCATCATCTTCACTACTTCCTCATAATCACCAAACCAACTACAACACAACAACTTAACCAAAGAATATCCATGAATAGAAGCTTATCAAAACAATACTCACCAGTAACACTTACTAATGACAAACATATTGAAACTAAACAAAGAATCATCATAAATTTTCAACCATCACCAGTTGACATCAATGACAACACCAACTACACATACATACAACAAGATCTTGGCTATTCATCTATTTCAGATTTCTAATAATACTTACAATGTTACTATTATTGATTAGACACATATGACATTATTTATATTTAATTTATTATCTTTCTTATATCCTCATTGTCTAATTTCATGAGCCTTGTCTAGTTATTTGGCCTAATTTGGAAAAATTATCTTCGTATTTTCTTTTATGATCATAATTATTTTTTCTTACACTCTTATCTTTCAATTTGATATACTTATATAATCCTTATATATCCTTTGGGGCCACCTATTCTTTTTCATTGGTCTATATTTGGGGTCACTGCACACCCTAATGCTCATTACTTGTCTATGGATTTGCATAATTGTGCTATATTGATACATTTTTACTTACTCACATGATTCCTATGCTTATGTGATAATTATTTGAGTGCCACACATTTACCACATTATTTTTGTACTTATGTATGCTATTTTTTATACCTATTATTTGATTATCACATTGTGCTTATTATAACAGTTGTACATTACATAATTCTACATTTTTAATACTTTATGTGCACACATGCCTATATTATTTGAGTAATTTATTGATTTATCATGCATAATTTTTTCTCTCCTTCAATTCTTTGCATCCCTTAGATGCAATCAATTCAAGGAAACATCTATTGTAAGCTATCACTCTTATTATTGAGATTTTAGGTATTGATGTTTGCCATATAAAGACCCATCATTGTACTTAGATGAATATTGATCACATTATATTTCCATAATTGTGAAAATTTCCATGAAACTACTACATCAAGAAAATATTGATCATATTTTATGCCCATAATTGAGTGAAGTTATATCAATTTTTTCTATATTGAGTAGAGTCACATGGTCATATCGAATATGCAAGACTCAATCAAGTGGATTTCCATGCTTGTATCAAATGTACCATATCATATTGTTGCATTGAGTGAAGTGTTTTTAAATATCACTTTCAATATAATTATACTTTCTTAACTTTCTCTCTTTCTAGTTCTCTTTTTTTTTGAATAGTTGGAACTACTTATTATTTGTGTTTGTTAACCTTTTTTTTCAAAAACTAATCATTACATATATTTTTCTATATTGTAGGTCCCTTGGAGCACTCATAATAACAATATGAACACATGAAAATATTATCTTTAAAATGTTTAAATATTTACTTTTCATGTTGGCTAAGAGTGATTATATACTTAAAAATGCACAACCATATTAAGATTCACATGGATCTCAAAGTTTGGGAAAATGTAATAGTGAAAATTCCACACCCATGTCATTTTCTATTTTTTTTATTTATTTTTAGAAAATGTATTGACACATATGCGTATCCATAAATGACACAATCTTATACAAAATTGAAATAATTTCCCTAACCTTCACCCATTCGTATACTAAAAATATTCCTACTCATTTATTCCAGTCTTATACCTATACATACATACATACTCCAATATATTCGTCTCGTCTACATTTTTATCACACCTATATGAACACTTTCCTAGATATAGTCGGTAGCCACTTGGATCTAACCATTTATTCATCTAGGGCCAATTCTTTAGTTGCAAATTTGACCCTTCCCTTTCTAAAATTCAAATTCAAATCTCAATTGATTTGTCCTATTTATTTTATTGTCCCAAGCCAACTAAGCACACTTTTAAAAAAAATTGATGCTATACACTAATATTTAAAGATATTAAATTAAATTTATTTTACATCCTTAACATCATTCAAAATCCTATCAAAATTTATGTACCATGTCATTTCCTATTTATTTTTTGCCTCATTTTGATGGGTATCTTAATGCAATCATATAACAAGTGGCACACTCTTGTGCTAACTTTGGCTTATGATGTAATGTTTATCCCTATCCATTTCATAGTCATTTACACCCATTTCCATTCTTTCAAATTTATCCCATTCTTATTTATGTGCATTCACATATATTTGTCATCTATACATAATTTATTAGCCTATAGTTGCACCCATGTCCACACATTCATTAATTACTTTAAAACTAACATTTTTTTAAATCTTGGGTTAATCTCAAGTGACTTGAGATTAAACCAAAATTTAAAGTTTGAATTATAAAAAATTTGCCATTTTCACTAGTTGTGTGAGTTTACTTAAGACATTTTTACAAATGATTATTATGTCTTGGTATAAATAAATACATTGAATATGTAATAAATTAATATGAGACTACAAGAATGAATATTTGAAGCACAATTCATTTTTGAAGGGGCAAAAAATCATTATTTACATCAACATCATATAAGGCTATCTATATTGGTGTTCATCTTGTCTTCAAATATTCACTAAAAACAACAAATTCAATTTGTATAAGGAGTTGACATGGGAGAACTTGACCTTAGCAATCCAACAGTCTTCCTTAAGATGATAGAAGTAATAAATTGAAAAATTTAAACATAAAGAAGGCAAAGGAGAAGAGGTCTTTGTAATTGTTTTTTTGTCAAATCATTCTCGTGGAACATGGTTCATTCTCATGCATTAGATCATTCTTGCAATGCTTAAGTTTGATACTAAGAGGCTTAGATTCAACCTACAATTATTATTTTTTACTTTGGATAAAGCCCAAGACAACCATCACATTATGAGCATTAATTTATTGTACCTTAGAGATGATATTTATGTGACATCAATATTAATTATTTATCATTATTTTTAAAGCTAAATATCTTATCTATTATATTTAATTTATAAAAATAATATTTTAATTTATCAATGTAACTAGATTATTAATCTAAATTAATTGTATTATTTACATTAATTTAATTAACCTAAATATATTTATGTCAAATATCTAAATTAATAGATTTGATAAATAACATAAAAAAATCAATCACTATAATATAATATAATGGAACATGAGAAATCATATGTACTATTAAGTTTTAAAAGATTCACATAAAGTTTGAAAAAACAACCATTAACAATATCAAATCACAATAAAATAAAATAAAAACAGTTACAAACTCCAAAAAAATTGAAATATTGATTAAGACTATAGATCAAATATCTAAATTAATAGATTTGACAAATAACACAAAAAAAATCAATCACTATAATATATAATATAATGGAAGATGAGGAATCATATGTACGATTAAGTTTTAATTAATAGATTAAAGATATCATTACAATAATAATAAGGAAATAAAAGATTCACATAAAGTTTGAAAAAAAAAACGTTAACAATATTAAATGACAATAAAATAAAATAAACAGTTACAAACTCCAAAAAAAACTAAAATATTGATTACGACTATACTAACACTAATATACAAAATATAAATAATTTGAAAAGACATATAAAAAGACAATTGTACAAAATAAACAAAAGATTAATATGCACCATAGAATATCTATTTTCTTAAACAAAATTTCATATAGAATAAAACTACTTGTAATACAAATAATAAATATATCTTAGTCTTACAAATCTTTTGTCGTTGAGATCTTCTAATAAGAAAAGATGATATAAAATTAATTTAAAATTAGGTGATATTTGGCTTACTTGTTATTGTATTAGCAAGTTGAACATTCAAACATTTAATCATTTCAAACAATCTAAAAAATTGAACATTTGATATGACCAAATACCTATATTTTGAATTGAAATTTGTGGTTGAGTGAGAGTAAAGGAAGATGGAATTTATTCCGTGCAAGTAGAGTATTAAAATATTTGAAAGAAATGGGCACCTTATTTTGTCCTTGAGAACTTAGTGCTCTGAAAATTGATAGATTTGCGGCAGGGACCACTCAACCATCATGACAAAGGGGAAATGGGGTTTTGCTTATTTTATGTGGATGAATAGATTGTAGGAATCTAGCGTTGCTTTCATTACAAAAATAGCCTCTAACCCTATATAATAATAATGTATTAACATCAACATCAACTTTGGGATTGCAATCTTGAAATATCTGTTATTTGCAGTTTTAGGATTGCTTTTCATTTTATGTTATCTTTTGTTTTAACAAATATAAAAAAATTGGGATAGTAACGTTTGAGATGATTGTGAATTGTTTTTTCTTATACTATAGGGGTATCCCCGCGACCCAACTCAATGGCCCAACAGCCCTTACCTTGGATACCTGAGGCGAGCTAGGGGGAGACTAGTCCCTTGTGGGTGAGATCTCCCACTTGCAAGAAGTCTCACCTCTTAAACCCGGGAGCAAAGTCGAACCCGAGACCAATGGAGAGCAAACCCACTACCCAAGCCAACTCTACTACCCATTCAAACTTAGATGATTGTGAATTGTTATATATATATATATATATATATCATAATTATTTAGACATTTTAATTTTAATTTTAATTTTGTTAGTTAAAATTGTTTTAGAAAAGAGTGATGTTATTCTTTGTTGATGGTTTATTTATATATTAATTTTAATTTTATTTCTATTTACTATATATGTATATTATTGTGGGAGAAAATAATATTTCTTTATAATTCAATATATTAATTAATTAAATATAATTAAATAATACAAATCAATTTAAATTTGTGATAGATAGGATTAATAACTTATTTAATATATAGGACCTATTTTAGGAAAGTAAATGTAAAGGGAAAAGGTACTTAGTTCTATGATCAAATAATAGTTGCCATTGTTGGAAATTCTAGTTTTGACTAGTGTATGCTTGATTAATATGATATTTTTATCAATTGATAGCCTTGAGCCTTGTTTTGGATTTGTTCTCTACCAAACATTGAGTTTGTAGGTCTAGGTCAATGCTTCAATCATAAATTTGTGCTCCAAGTCTACACTAGAACTTATGTAGTGTGAAAATCTACTCCATTACTCGCCCAAAAAGTTTTTGTTTGCTCTACTCCTTTTTTATGTTTGAAGGAGCTATCAATGTTTATAAATACCTATAAAGAAACAACCATTATGTTGCAAGGAGATGAGTTTTCCTTGGTCAACCCCTAGAAATGTGTATAAAATTTCAAAGACAAAAGAAAAGGTGCCCTAGAATAATGTATATAGATTTTTTGCTCTTTTTATGACACTAAATTGAGTGTGTCACTACCAATTGCTTCTTAAATTCTTTATAATGGGAGGATTAAAAATGATACTTAAGGATGCAAAATGATGCAATTTTAAATATCTTTAAATACAAGCACATAACATCAAATTTTACAAAATGTTTGCTTAGTTGACTTCCTTAATACCAAGCTCAATGAAAAAAGTGTCGAATGCTTAAAGCTTGAGGAAGAGATTGTACTCCTAAGAAAAGAACTTGAAAAATCTAAAGAACAAATTGGAAAAGGTCTAAAACTGAGAAGAAGCTCTAAAATTCTTGATGAGTTAATTAACTCTCAAAAACCCTCAAAAGAGAAATTGAGACTAGGTTTTGAAAAAGGGAAAATTCACATGATCAATGCATCTACAAATCTATATGATAACTTCAAAGCAAAAGGACAGCTTGAAACAAGGAAGGAGAAAGACTGCATATAAAGTCTTAAGGAATCATCCTTCAAAAATGCAATGGTAAATCATGACTACATAAAACCTGTTCCTAAATAAACAACTCCTACTAGGTTCAACGGTAGCTACTATGCTTGTAATAAGTTTGGTCATAAGGAAGTTAAATGCAGAAGAAAAATGAGCCAGAACTCCTTTAGGCCTTTGAGGTACAATTCTATGAACACTCAATCATTTCATGGTCAATGTTATGCTTGCAACAAATTTAGCCACAAGGCGGATGAATGCAGAAGTAAAGTGATAAGGAATAATGTTATGACCTATCAATCCTTCTATGGCTATTGCTACACATGCAACAAGTTTGGTCATAAGGTTGTTGATTGTAGATCTAATGAGAGAAGAAGCAATTTTTCCTTACAAACCAATATCATCTGCTACAATTATAATAAACTAGGGCACATTGCTAGATCTTGCAAGGGAAAGAGTGTAAGGTCTTCTACTCCTTAGAAGAAGCTTGTCATTAGTCAAAAAAAGAAAGAGATGAAAAAAGTTTAGAAAAAGAAGAAAAATAGTGAAATGAAGAATGAATTTGTACCTTAGCATGGTATAGATGAGTCCTCGGTAATTAAGGAGAAAAAACATTGATACATGGGGAGTTGCAATTGTAGATCCTATCAAACCCCTGAATTGTATGGGATGCTGAAATATTCATCATAATGGTAAATAGTAATATGGTTTTGGTTGGTCATATTTTTGGAGCAATACACCTTCTGCAAAAGATTGTTGAAGGATTATGGATCTCTATGATATCACAGACCACAAAAGTTGCTAAACATCAAATGCATTTATTACGAAGCAACTAGAGTTGGTGTGAAACATATTTAGTTCTTTTTGGATCAAATTGATTTCATTCAAAATATTTCAAGTGAGTGCATGAGGTAAAGTAGTGAAGAAAGTTCTCAACAAGTTTCGTGCAAACCCTAATGACAACTTTCACAAGTATTTCTCTAGTTTTTGCTTAGTTGTAGTAAGATTTATCATGGCTACACTTGTTGTCATCAATGTTGTGGACAAACCAAGAACAAAATTTAAGAAACATCCATTTACTAACTATTACCAACAAGGAAGATTCATTCTCTCATGTGCCAATCCATGTAATCCATTCTGAAGACATTTGTATCTACATTCATTCATAGTTGAATGAATACAACCATTTGAAGATGAAATATTTTAGATTCAATCATCTCATGGGTGATGAATTTCAGCTTAAGCCAAAATATGCAAATATGGAATTAAAAGGACTAGATGTATGGAAGGGTTTTCATAATATTTTCTATGAAAATGAATGGGTTAGATATGCTTTAAGCCGAATTCATGAGGATATCTTTTGTCTTGATCAACCTTATCAAATCACAAAGGAAGTTGTCAGGGTTGTGACTGGTTTGTGCTCCACTGGACAAGTATCAACATCGAAATATGTCAAGAATGAAGAAGTTATGAGGCTCATCAGAGCTAAATTTGATAGAAGGGAACTCACCGTGAATGGCATATCTAACCTAGGGGTCCAATATACAACAATGGGGATTGCATACAAGATATACTACACAAATAGAGAAGGCTCTACTACTTCCATCACAATTTATACTACTCATCAAATGGTAAAGAAAGGATAAGATTATGATCCCTGTGAACTCTTGCAATAGTAGCTATTGGAAAATTTGTATAAAATCAAGGAGTCTCGCTACAACTTTCGGTATGGTACTTTGATAAAAAAAAATTCCTTATTTTCTATTTCATGAAAGAAATGCCTAATTTTGAGAATGTGGTCTAGAAAAAGAATATTCCTATTGCACATCAAATAAATGATCATATGTATAGCTTTTCAGACACCACTCAATGTAACACAACATTTTGGGATTTCTTTAAAACCTTCTAGAGTGAAATGCAAAGGAGGGAAAAAATACCCTCTCAAGTTGTAGAAAGGTGCAAGGATGAGATCACTTTCATGGTTGATAAAGATAATTGTTACATGGAAGTAGTTGAACCAAGGACTTATTACAAGGCTTCCCTATGAGCTTCCCAGAGAAAACTAGATTGCATATGTTGATATTTTTCTTAGAAAACCTAAGGATCATTTAATTGCAAATTTTATCACATATGATGAAATAACCAACAAGAAAATCAAGGAGAGGGAAAAAGAAAAGGCAATGAAGAATGTAGGAATCATGGTGTTTGAGCTGAAAATAGATGTTAGGTACCCCTGAGGGCTCTACAGAAGCCTCTCTAGCCACCACTACTAAACCAATTCCCAGAAGGACAAATAGATTTGCTTATACCACTACCACTGCTTTCAAACTTGTTCAAGAACCTCCTAGCAGAAAAAGAGATACTACTAATGTTCCAGTAAAAACCAAGACTGCTGAAAGAAAGAAGCCAAGACCTAAATAAAAAGCATCAATCAAAACATTTAATCCAGGAAATATAAATGATAATGAAGAATATGAAGAAGAAGAATTGAAATCCTATGTATTGAAGAGGAGGAAGAAGAGTACAAAACAAGAAGAAGAAGAAGAAGAAGAAGAGATTTCCATGGAAAAATAAATTGAAGAATAAAAAATGAAGTCTCCTCCGAAAACATCTAAACATGAGCCTCTACATCTTGGGGCTACTAGCAATGCAATTATAGAGCATTATGCACTTACAGAGGTCACTACAATTTATGAAGTGATGACCCTTGCTAACAAGGCCACAATTGAGAAAGCAATAATTATGTATATGAGAAGTTTCAATATGGATCTATATGAAATCATTGATCAACTTCCACTAAGCCTGGCAGATGTGCTAAGTAAAAAAAGGAATGAAGTTGTTGTAGAAGAAGCAAGGACAAGGAAACATGCATTCGAAAAGGTTGATGTATCCATCTCTCATGAAGAAAGGGTCAAATTGTCTTAATATCAAGCACAAGAATTTAGAATCAAACAAAGAATAAATATTCTAATGGAGAATGATAAAGAAGAAATAAAGAGGATGGAGAATGAAATTGAATAAAAGACAAAAAAATATGGAAGGATTAAAGAATGCTAAAATCATTTGTGATCAAACTCCTTTGAATACTTCAGATATACCTAATGTGTCTGCTCATGACTTAGACACGTCATCTTTTGAGGATAATAGATGCTTCTATGGATAGAGGTTAGGGCTCTTCATATACAAACTCTTTCAAAGATCTTCTAGGGATGCAAATCCAGTTTCAACTTGTGTGTTACCTCAACTTCTACAAATTCCAACACATGAGGGAAAAACTGACTAGGAAAAATCTCTCCCCTCCATAAGCTACAACTTAGTGATGCTTTGCATGCCTCCACAAGAAAATAAATACTACAAGAACATGCAAAGAAGAATGAATTCATTAATGAGGCAATCAAGATTATTTAGGAAAGTCTACTAGATGTCTCCCTACCTTCTGAACAAAAGCTAAAGCTCTTAATGGATTCCTTTAAGGATCACTCCTCTCACTTATAGTAAAAGTTAGAACAAGAGGCCTTGAGAAAGATAAAAGATAAGAGAATGGGTGAAGCTTCAAACCAATGTGCTAATGCACACAATAAATTACATGAAAATATAGAAATGTTTAAGGAGTGTGTGAATGAAGCAACAACTCTATCAATTTTGTTTGAAATGGCCAAGCTCCACCAAAGATGTTGAAATGAAAGAAAATGGGTTAGGAGTGCTTTCATATGGTTTAGAACATAGAGCACACCCACTTTCTAATTTCATTCAAGGATAACCCTAGAGATCTCAATGCAAAGGAGAAAGAGATCTGGCAATAGGGTTGTCCTAGGGGCTGACTGTAAACTAATTAGGGGTTCACCACCAAGCTAGGGCTTGGAAAGACAAATGAAATGTAAGATGTAATGTTTAACCCTAATTTAATGCAAACTTTAACTAGATGACCTAAAAATGCATATAAAATAGAATAACAAGTTGTAGGATGGAACATGTGCACCTGGGAATCTGGAAGCAAACTTGAATGAGCTCTAAAATGTTGAAAACCTAAAATTTTGACCTACTGGGACTCATACACCAATCTAGGCGAATCAGTCCCAGATCAGGGTTTTTGCATAGGAACAGGTTTTTGGAAAAGGATATCTGAATCTGCCAAAATCTCAAAAAGCACTTGTTGTGGGACTCATTTTCCACTTCTGGAAAATTAGTCATGTTCCAATTTTTTAGGAATTTAAAGTTCAGATCTGCACTTCAACACCTTCTCTTTTCTCCCAAATTGATTTTTGGATCAAAATCTGTGAAAAGACCTGCAAAACAGAATATAGACTTGATTTTCTTATGGGGGGTTTTCCTTAGTCAAACCCCTAGTTTGGTAATTAACCTTGATAGAAATGATGAAATATGCATGTAACTAGGAATGTAAATCCTAACCTTAAGTGTGTCTAAGATTAGGAAATATAAAATGCAATGCAACCCTATTCTAATGTGTAAGAATGAGATGCATGAATGAAATATGATAATGGATGACTCACTTTGAGAGATCTTTAATCACCCAAAGGAGCATCAATAATTCTTATACCTTCCTTAGGCTGAATGTAGAGTGATAATGGAGGATGGAATCACTTAGGAAACAAGTCATTAGGCTTGGCTTGATGGCTAGTTGCATCTCCCCAACCTATAATCAATCATGATTCACCATAGACAACCATGATCAACCCTTGACAATGCTAGATCTTGAATGAAAGTGAGCTTGAAGACATGCAAAAACACTTTAATGTTGCTCCAAGACTTCAACTTTTCTTGCTTTTGAAACTTGAATACTCTTGTGAAAGAATGCTTGAAGACTTTGAATGCTTGGTTCTTGAAATTGCTCTTGAAAATGCTTTCTTAGATGAAAAATGACTTAAGAGATTGCTTATATAGGCATTAACACCTAATTTACCATTATTCAAATCTTAGAAGCTGACATCAACCAAAATTTGAATTAAAAAGATGATTTTCTTGCTAAAACCCTTAAAAACCCTCAAATGGGACTCATACGCCAGCCCTACCCTATGGGTCCCACCTAGGGGGACTCATTTGCCTAAGGTGGTGAATGAGTCCACCCGTAGATTTTTGGGGTTTGTTTTTGGAATTTGTTATGTTTTAGATGATTTTGTCAGGTTTTTAGCTAAAATAAGCCTCGAGATCCAAAATAATGGGTCTCAGGGGCCTATTAATGATGATTTAAAGGGTAATTAATGCAAGGGTACTAAAATAGGTCCAGATTAAATGAGAAATTTCCATATCTCCAAGAAGGGGGTCAATTTCCATCATTACATATATCAAAGTCAAGTTGACTTTATTGAGTCACAAATTACACAATTGGCCAAAACATATGATGTATCAAGAGATATGGATGGATCCACCAACACAAAAATTGAAAATATTCATGTACAGTTGATATTACTTTTGGATCAAAGAGAATAGTTAAAGAAACAATTATGTCTACTGAGAGAAGCATTCAATGTGTGGCTTGCATCATTGTCTGGATTGATGATCAAAGTAGTAGAAGTGGGTCAAAAAATGAAAACTCCTAGTGAAATAAATGAGGCTAATGAATTGTGCATAGAGTTTGAATGTCAAAATCACATTTTCACCTTAGTAAAAACATATGGGACTACAACTCTAGAGCAACTAAAGAAATCTCACAAGAATATTCTACCTTCCAAAGAACCCACAAAAGAGTAAATAGGAAAATCTTCATTTTGTATAGTTTTGCAGATACTTGCTATATTTTTTTTACATATACCATCAGTTTTGGGGCATCTCCATCTCAGGAGAGTATGTAGTAAGGGGGAGCTCATACATTTTTGTGTTGTTGTAGATAGAAGATCTCATGCCCTTGTAGAAGATCTCATGCCCTTGCGCTTGATGTCAAAGGGGGAGAAGAACATATGGGTGCTTCCATTAATGACAATGAGGGAGATTGTTGGTAATAGGTGTTGTCATTGATTTCAACCTTCTATGGGTTGTCATTGATGTCAAATGTGTATGATGTAGTTTGTATATATTTTGAAGATAGTGCAAGTGCAAAGATATAGTAAGCAATACAATTAGATGTATGAATGTTGATCTAACTGGTGTCTATGAGTGATGCAGTGGTTGGTACACTTATTCCAATATGTTCCCTATATGTCTGATAATATCATTCCTGATTGGTGTACCACACATTGAGATAAGTTGCAATAGATTGGAAAAGGTATTAACAATGTATTCACTATAACAATCATGATGTTTTGGTCTACATCCTTTTCCATTGTTAGTTCTTTCCTTTCAGTTGAAGAGGTTGTTGGCTATGTTGTGAAGGTATTATATCCAATAAATCAAGTCTTTACACCTTCCGCAAAAATAGTTAGAGCTAACAGTGTTCTAGTCTGTGCAATATAATGTTAAAAGATTGTTTGAATGCTTTGCATTCCTCTGGTGAGATATATGTGACCATGCATACTTGGTAATATGTTCACAAAGGTGTATGTGTTTTTCCTTCCAATTCTTTGGTATTTTGGTGGTCCACAAGATCAGTTTTCAAATAATAGTTTGCTACAACTTGTCTGAAACGCTCTATTCTTATACTTTTAGTGGGTTACTTCTCTTGAGCCAACACATTATGATCAACTACTTTAGGAAAAGATTGAATGGATTTTATGCATGGTATACAATGCCTACAACTTGGTCCACATAATGATTTTGGTATCTCTCTGGCTATGTGAAGTCAAACACTGAGAGTGTTGATGGTATTGATACTATTTAGGTCAACATTACTTGTTTCATTATCTATGGTTGATCCTGTTCAATTAATTTTGTCTTGAAGAATGTGTTGTGATGCTTTTGGGCCCTGACATAGCATATGATGATTTGTAACTAAATCTCTTTGATTTTGGATGTGTTTTGGAGCTGGCCCATACAATGTCAATCATTTCATCCAATGGTCATCTTGGAGCCAAATTAATTGGTGTTTTGTGCTATTATGGAGGATATATATAGAAGATCAAATTCCTTTGTGAAGTTGAGGATTGATACTGATGTGAAATAGAGTAGAATGAAAGAGATGAAGTGTTTGAAATCAGTGTCAAGGGAAAATTGTGTGAAATAGTGACTACAAATTCAACATGAATTATATGCTTCTTAAAAGTAGTTCAACGGTGATCCCACAATAATGGGTTACAGTTTTTGGCCAAACTTGACATTAAAATCAGGATTTTTCACCATATATTCACTTTCTTACACCTATAGCAGCTAAACCATTAAGAATTTGAAGATGAATCAAACTAGTTATTTTTTAGATATTTTGTGTAGACTCTAATTGCATTTTTTTAAAAAATATAAAAAATAAATTGTGAATAATTTTATGTAATTTTTAATAACTTATTTTTTCCAGTAATCAACATTTTTAAAAAGTGGTGTTTACTTCGGACTGTATAACTTTTTTTATAGAAAGGATAAATTCTAATTTTTAAAATAAAAAAATTTCACACCAATATCTAGGGCATGGATAATTTTTCATAATTTTTTGTTGCATAATTTTTTTTTTAATTAATTTTCCAAGTCAAAGTAATTATAATTTGGATAGAGGTGTACTTTGGTCTGCATAACTTTTTTGTATTCATTTGAATTAACTTTTTTTTTTTTTGAATAAGGACATCAATACCTAGTGGACATGTATTTTTTAGAATTTTTTTTCTCTATTTTTCTATTTTTTTGTATGTGTGAAACAAAGAACTTAATGTTCATTGAAAATCCTACATTCACAAGAAATAAAAAATAAATATAATAATCAAACTAAACATATTTAAATTTATACTTTTTTGGAAGCTTATAATAAGGGATACATTCTTAAAAAACATAAATTTTAAATGAATTCATTTGATCACCCAAAAGGTAAATCAAAAGTGGTTTTTTATCAACATTTTGATAGTTGTAGAGGAGACTCGATTATAGGTATGGTTTAAATCTAAAAAGGTTCTATCCAAGGGGGTTTGATCTAAGGGGGTTTTATTAATCCCTCTTTAATTAAAATCATTTAAATGGAACCTTTAAAGTCATAAATCATTGTATTTTCTAAAAATATGCGATTTTAGGCAAAAATCAGGATGTCCCAAAGAGTGTAACCCATTATATGTGTTTTGGAGCTGGCCCATACAATGTCAATCATTTCATTCAATGGTCATCTTGGAGCCGACTTAATTGGTGTTTTGTGCTATTATGGAGGATATATATAGAAGATCAAATTCCTTTGTGAAGTTGAGGATTGATATTGATGTGAAATAGAGTAAAAAGAAAGAGATGAAGTGTTTGAAATCAGTGTGAAGGGAAAATTGTGTGAAATAGTGACTACAACTTCAACATGCATTAGATGCTTCTTAAAAGTAGTTCATAATCAATTTTATCATTATATTCTTCATGTATCCTACTCTAAGACTGTGAGTCTCGTCAAGTCCTTTTTTATCTTTCTCTAATGTTGTATACCTTATTCTACAATTCCATAGGTAGTGAGCCTTAAACATTGTAATTTTTGTTAGTAGTGAGCTACATATATTGTGAGTTAATCCTCACCATGGTTTTTCCCTCATTGGATTTTCCACGTAAAAATATCGGTTTCTTCATGTGATTCATGTGCTCTTTTATCTTCTTTTTAGTTATGTGATGTGTTGTTAATCTACAAATGAAAATGGCTAAGTTTTTAGATATGATGACTCACCCTCCCTCTCAACACATCATTTTGTTCAACAACCCTCATTTGAAGATGCTTTGATGAACTCTTCTCTTTCATGTTTGAGATTTTGCTTAGAATTTTTACCTTCAAACCTCAAGTTGAACCTTCAAATGGAATCAACCAAACAACATATGTTTCAAGTATGTAGCACTCGAAGTAAGCTTTCAAAGAAGTATAATATTGAATATATTAAATTGTATTATTATAATTATTTTCTATTTTCTAGTGAAAGATAGGTTTTTTAGCAATTGTGAAGGTCCTTGTTCCACACACAGAAAAATAGAAAAATATATTTTTTTCAAAAAACAACTATACTCTAGGTATTGATGTTCTTATTTCAACAAAAAAAAGAGTTAATTTGGACAACTGCAAAAAAAAAATTCACACCGAATGAACCTATGTTTGAATTATAGCTAATATCGCTTCAAGAAGTTATACAAATTAAATTATGCAACAAAAAATTATAGAAAAATATCCATGTCCTAGATATCTTTGTTACAAATCTTGTTTGAAAGATGTAAAATCTATCCTTCCTAAAAATAAAGTTATGTTATACTTAATAAATGCCTTTTAAAAAATATTGTAAAAGAAGTTATTTAAAGTTATGCTTACAAATTATTTCTTAATATTTTTATAATCTACAAAAAAATTCTCAAAAATCACTAGTTCACATCATCTTCAAATTCTTAACAACTTAGTTGCTATAGGTGTCAAAAAGTGAAAATTTGGTGAAAAATGTTAATTTCAATGACCTACTTTGGTGAAAAAGTGGGACAAACCATTGTGGGATCACATCTTAAATATACATGATATAATATTGACATGCTAAAATATATGCTTCAATGATATTCTGGCAACACATCTATAATTATAAATAATGATATTAAAGCACTATATTATCCTACTTCCTATATATATCCAAAGAAAGAGTTCAAAACCATAGATGGTTTTACTCAAATAATGAATATAAAAACCATGGTAGCATGTAATAACTCCATTCGTGCAATGTCAAACATCTTTTGAGAATAGTACATTCAATTAAAGACTTTACATGGACATCACATGGGCTCAATTAATGAGTCTTAAAATAGAAAAAATAATCATAAAGTTATCTTTGACCTATATCTCCACAATAGCTCACAACCTAAAGTATAGTGCTCCATTTTGGAGTCCACTAATTCATATGGGTCCCATTCACTATGACAAGATTATCTAGTTTTTCCTTTAGCACCTAAGAATGAGAGTATGCCTTAAATGAGCCCAAGGTCAAATATAAACCACCACAATAGTGCTTTGCCTCCCTCATGAATTCATATAAAAATTAATATTAATATTTCTAGGAGAGTATAAATTCAAAATATTTCTCCAATTACACCATAGGAGTCCAAGTACACCTTTCAAGAGTGTTGGAGATACATAACATGTACATAGAATTTTCAAGGTTAATGAAACCTTAATCCTAACAATTTTTCTTGTTTCTTTTGTTTTCTTTCCTTGCCAGTTGCTTGTGTTTCTTCTTGATAATTTTTTCATGCTAGGTGTAAACACATGTTTAATAGGTATAATAGTAGGTACTTCTTTTCTTATTTAACCTTGCTTCATAACTTGTGGTTGTGATAGAAAGATAGGAATTTCATGTATCATACTTATTTGTTTGGTTCACATATAGTATTTTGCACAGGATATTCAAGTACTTGTGTTGTTTAAATTCTTATTGTGTACCTTTATTTTGTTTTTATTTGATATATTATTTATTTCTTAGTACATAAGTAGTTTTTAATCCATAAGGATTGTTAGAATAATTTGTTACCTATGATTATTAATTAGAAGTTTCACAACTCGAGGTTTCTTTAGGTTTGAAAAATATTTATCCTACTACTTTTGAATCATTTTTACTCATCAAAATTCACCATGTATAAATCATCTATAGTATCGCGTCTCTTATAGGGTGCATCTTTTTGTCTTCACAAATGTCTCCAAAATAAATGACTAGCATTAGCTATTGGATCGTAATGAGCTTTTCCAATCTTAACTACTTTTCTTTCATGCACAAGTTTGACGCATTGATGCACAATTGAAGGCTTTTTTGTATTTATCGACCATTATTTCCCTCCCAAGTAATACATCTATTAGAGGATAGTATCAATTGGCATAAACCAATAAATATATTATAGGATGACATCAATTCACATAAAACTATCCATTCTTTATATCTAACTCTTAATTATAAAATAATTTTTCATCCTAATGTCTTGATTGACATTCCATTAGTCATATTCAAAGAAATCATATAATATGCACACTCCCAATGCCTTAGATGAGAGTTGAATAATCCTTCTTTAGTATTGGAGTAGTTAGGATAATCACTTGATAATTAATTAATCATTAATTAATTATTAGGTCCCTTATTACTTTATTCACTTAATCTAAACTTAGTAGTGCTCTTTTTTATTATATTGAAATATTTATAGGTCAAGTTGTCTAATTGCATGAGATTAGGACACGTGTCACAATCTAATCAAATCCTCATCTAGGGTTTTCACTTTTTCTTTTATAATAATTTATTATTGTACTTTATAAATTCCATTTAATTGACAATACAATGATAGGTTAATCTTAATATTAGATGCTTGTGTGGATTCAATATCTTCTCAAGCTTACGTGGACACAATCGTTGCTTTGATCTCTCATATGTGATAGGAATTTTAGTTTAAGGTGGTTTTTGGGAGTTGGTTTACTATCAAATCCAACATAGTATCAAAGCACCAAATCTTTGACTTCCTATCCAAATTCTAACATATCCAATCTTGAGGGACAAATAAGCTCATCTTTGAGAGAAATGGGCATTACCATTGCATCCAAAATTTCCAAAAACCTAAGGATCACCTTTTGTTTTGCCAAAATTTGAAAAGTTGAAAAAGAAAATTAGACCTACACAAATATTGAGGAAAAATCTGTATGGTTGCATAGTACACCTATGCAAGCCTCCTTTGTTGTAGGTATAATAGATTTGAAAAGGCAAGTCAAATTTTTTATTTTAAATGTTCAAAATTAAAAAAAAAATCAAAGGTGTTGGAAAGAAACACTGCACATGCTTTATGGTGTTGTCATTGATGGCAACCCTTGTCAATAAGACAATTCACACGTCGTCATTTGATCATACTAGCAGATAGATTGAAGATCAGTGATCATCTGTTAAGTTAGAATAGAGCATCTCTAGAGTAGATTTGTGTTCTTCAATTCATATGCAAATTTTTTGTTAGCATTTTGTGTTGTGGATCTCAGGGATGATTGGTCGATGCATTATCTATGTTATTTGTAAATCTGGGTGCCTCATATCGATTTGAGTGTAAGTGAGAAGATCCAGTTGACTAATTTTTTGTTCATCAATGTATGAAGGTCGACTTGGTGGATGTAGTGTGTCATAGATATTTGAGGAGTTATTGTTTAAGTATTTTTGTGTTTGAGCATTTTGTTTTGGGTCCTCACTATGTTATGACTGAATTTTGTGGATGCGCATTAAATATTATGCATGATTTGAGTCAACAGTTTGTGAATATTTCTTATTTCGTTGAAGTCGACATGAAGCGATTAAATCCTTAGAAGCGGATATATATATATATATATGTAATCAATTTGGTGCATGTTTGGTGTGAGTTGATGTATGTTGTGAATATCAGAAGGATTGAAGAGCGATTATGCACAGTTTCACTTGTGCATTAAGGATTTTGTGAAGCGAATTAGAGTAGAACAGAGCAGAAGAACAGAATCAATCAAAATTTCAAGAGAGTGATTGTTGAGCCTAATCGGAACTATAATTAGGCATTTGTAGATGCTACTTTCTTAGTTCAATCTTTGGATGTTATCCAAATCTTTGTAAGGTAGTGAGACTTTCATTTTTTGAACAGTGAGCTTTGGCAGTGTGCTTGAATGCAAGTGCATTCCCATTTTGTAAATTTTCCTTTTGAGTATACTCAGACAATATTGTGGATTGACCTCCACTGTGGTTTTTCCCCTAACAGGGTTTCCATGTAAAAATCCTTGTGTTATGGTGTTGTGGTTATTTATATTATGTGCATGCATCTTTATTTTGGTTGAATGTTATTAGTACTTTAAGGATCAAACTAATAAAGTTAAAAATTGTAGAACACTGATTCACCCCCCTCTCGGTGTTCCTTGATTCCAACAATTGGTATCAGAGCTTAGTTCCTCAGAAGAAGTTTAAAAACTTGGGGAAGATCTTGGAAAGTGTTTCAATGGACTCAAGAAGTCTTCAACAACAACTTATGGTGGCACTAGATGATCTTGATCAGTAAAAATCTAAAGTCCAGGAATTACAAGCAAATCTCATGAATGTTGAGAGATTCATTGAGTCATTGAAAGAAAAAATCAATAAGTCCAAGAAGAAGAGAAGGGAACTTTGTGATAAGATCAAGCAGGAAGACAATAAACACATTATAGATGAACAATTGAGTCAAGCCCTAAAGGAAAAGACAGAAGAATGTGAAAAGTTTGCCAGAGATAATCCAGTCCTAAAGCATGAGACAAAATCTATTATGATTAGGATGACCAAGGAGATTGAATACATGAAGAGGAATGAAGAGAAGCTTGCTCAATCCTTGAAAGAGAAATCTGAAGAATGCAGTTGAATTACTGATGGATTCATTCAGTTGGAACTTGAGCTAGAACAATCCAGACACAATGAAGAAGAGCTTGAAAAGCAGATTGATGATCTTAGAGATGAACTTGCCACAACAAATGAATTCAAGGAGAAGTTCAAGATTAGCTCAGCCAAGCTTGATGAACTGATTAAAAGTTAGGGGACTGATGGTGATAAGTGAGGTCTTGGATATGAGAAAGGAGAAAGTTCCATATTTGGACAAAGGAGATTTAGACAAGGAAATCTGATGAATCAACTTGGAAGGTATCCAATAAGACAACATAATGCTCAAAGATTTAATGGTAACTGTTATGTTTGCAATAAATTTGGTCATATGGTAGCTTAATGTAGAAGTAGAATAAATTCAAGTGTTCCATCATTCTCCGATCAGTGCTTTAATTGTAACAAGTATGGTCATAAGTCAAATGAATGCAAAAACATGATGAACAACTCTTACAAAGATTTTAGATGCTATGCATGTAATAGATTTGGCCATATTGCTAACCAATGCAAATCAAGATAAAATCAGTGGAACAACTGGACTAGACAAAGAAATGTGATGTGCTACAATTGCAACAAAATTGGTCATATTGCTAGATTTTGCATAAGAGGTCTAGTAAATCAAAGAAGAAACATGCAGAAGAATGAAAAAGGAAAAGGGAAATTCACTACAAATTAGATCAGGAAGCAGATGAAGAATACATGGGTGAAGAAGAGTCCCTCTGTTGCAGGAAATGAGCTAGCACCAAAATCAACTTCTAGTAATTCCTCTGGGAATTAGATTAAGGCCTCTGGTCTAGGGGGAGCTATCAAGAAAATCCTTCAAACCCCCTGCCGGTAATTGACATCGGGATGTGGATGAGTGTAGTGATTACATTGATGATCTACAAATGTTGTTGAACAGTTGGAAAGAGTATTTATGCAGAATTGAAGGTTTGCAGAAGAGTTATCTCTCATAGTGTATGGAAGCAAGGTATTTGGATGAGTTAGGGAAAAAGCATTTATTGCATCAAAAAGGGTTAGGTGTGTGAATGATAAAAGGTCATTTCTATCTTTCATTTGTCACTTTGTATTTTGAGAAGAAGTTTGGAATGCTCTGAAGCAAACTTTGGTGAAATTTGGTAAGGATTCAAGTGTGAAGGAAATTCAAAGATCAAACCCTAATCCGACAGAAAGGTATTTATCAGAAAATCTTACAAACCTGTGAATTTGTGAAAATGGCTACTCCATTGGTAGTTGAAGTCAAGGATAGACCCCATCCAAAATTGAAGTGGCATCCTTTCAAATCTATTGAGACTGAGCCCTTAGGTGCATTTTTGTCTGTTTTGTATGGTGTATTACTAATATTGAGGAATTAGGGAGCTCACATTTGCTAAATTTATATTCCAATCACATTGTTGGAGAGGATTTTTGTATTAAGCCCGAATTCAAAATCCTAGAGGAGAAGAAATTCACACAGATTGTGAAATTCCCCGTGTTTGATGAAAGAAAATGGGTCTGGTATATCTTGAGTCGAGTTCATGCTGAATTTATGTGGTTGAGTCGACCTTTCAAGATTACAAAAGAAGCCATAAGCACTGTTATAGAATTAAATTCCTCTGGTGGATTGCCAATCTTGAAGTCTGTGAAGAATCAGAAAGTCGCTGATGCAACTGGTTCTGTATTTGATAGAAGAGCAATGACAATTGATAACATCATTGATGTGGATGTGAAATTTTCCTTGATGGTTATTGGCTACAAGATATATCATTCCAGCCAAGAAAATTATGTACTTGGTATAGCCATATATGTAGCATATTAGATGGTAAAGGGAAATGCAGAGTATGATTTATGTGAGTTGCTTCCAAGTCAACTTATGGAGAGTCTTGGTAAGATCAAGAAAGAAAAGAATAATTCCTTTAAATGTGGTAATTTGTTTCTATGTATGTTCTTTTATTTCATGAATGAAGTTTCGAGAGTTGGGAAAGTGCATTGGAAAAATGATAAGCCCATAGTTGTTCAGATTAGAGGTATATTGTATGGAATTGGTGATAGTAAAATAAGGAAAACTATTATCTGGGGATATTTCAAGAGTTTTCAGAATGAGATGCAAGCAAGAGAAAGAATTCCTACTTCTATTGTGGATAAGTAGAAGGATACAATTTTTTTTATGGTTGACATTGATGAATGCTTGATGGAAGCTGCAGATCCTAGAACTGTTTGGATTATGCCAATGGGTTATGAAGTTGAGGAAACCATCTTGGAACTATATGCACAACATTTGTTGAGTAAGCCTTTGGATCCGTCTGAAGAAGGGTTTGGAACATATGCATAGAAGGATATGCAAGTCCATAAGCAGTTGAAGAAACCAATGATAGTCCTGAGAGTAAGGAAAGAAGTGGAAGTCTTCGCAGAGAGCATGGGTATACCTACAAAAGATATAAGAGAATCCAAAAGGAAGAGAGAACAAGTTGGAGCTGAAAAAGAGCCTGCTAGAACTGAATCTACTAGTTCGACAACATCCTCTACCTGAACTAGACCAATAAGAAGCTCTGCACCCCTAGTCGATCATGCAAAGAAGTCAACCCCTGTAAAAGCTCAAATTAAGACATCTAGTAAAAGGAAGAAGAATAAGAGCACAAGAGTGTATATAGTTGTTTCAGAAGATTAAGAGATAGAATTTGATGAAGAAGTCAAAGAAATAAAGCATATGAGCACTTAAGCAACAACAGTCTCTAAGGACAAGCCCTCTGATGAAAAAGAGAAAGCTAAGAAGAAAGCAAAAACTGACAAACCAAGTATGTCTATAGAAGAAATTGAGATAGGCATAATCAAAGATGGTAATCTTAAGCCCCTATGTGAAGTGTATGGTACCTTTGATAACCTTGGACAAAGAGTTCTTGAGGAAGCTACAATAAAGTATTTGAACAATTTCAATATGGCTCTTGTTGAGATAATAGTACAGTTGCCTAAAGAACTGTGTGAATTTTTGGAGATGAGGAGAGTAAGTGCCAGAACTGAAGAAGAGCAACTAAGAGAACAAATTCTTGCAAATCTATGTCTAGTAATGTCTATTGAGGAATGAAGACAATCCTAAATAAAGAAAAAAGAGAATTCAAGAGCAAAACAAGAATAAACAAGCTCATGATTGGTAGGACGAAAGAGGTAGTAAAAGAAACCAAAAAATTTCTGAAGGAAGTTCTGTTAAAGAACAAAATTAATGTTGTCTAGAAGTCAGGTCGAGGTGTTGTCATAATAGTGGTTTACAATTCCTGAGAGGAACGAATTTTAGCTGAAATCACATATTTTTAGAAAATATAATGATTTAAGCCTTTAAAATATCCATTTTAAGGATTCCAATTGAAGAGGGTTTGATCAAATCACCTTAGATCAAACCCCCTTGGATAGAACCTCGCTAGTTTTAAACCATACCTATAAATGCATCTCCTTTACACCTATCGAAATGCTAATAAAAAATCACTTTTGATTTAGATTTTGGGGGATCAAATGAATTCATTTTAAAATTTATTTCAAATGATTATGGTTTTCCTCAGAACAAGCTATCCAATGAATATAATTTTAATATGTTTTGGTTTTGTTATATATTTGTTTTTAAGTTTTATTAAACATAGGTTTTCGAAAATGAATTTCTTTGTTCTTCACATGTGGAAAAATAGAAGATTATCAAAAAAATTGAAAAATATAAGTGCACCAGATATTGAAGTCCTTGATCCAACAAAAAAATTAAATTAAATTTTGGTATATACAAAAAAAGTTATGCTTATACGGACTTTGTCCGAATTGTAATTTGTTTGAATTTGAAACTTGATTAAGGAAAAATATTCAATAAAAAACTATTCAACCAATTGGAAGCTACTAGATATTAGAGTTACAAATCTAAATTTGAAAAGAAATTAGAATTTTATCCTTCATGGAAAAAAAAGTTATAAGGATATTAGGTAAATCACTTTTTTAAAATGTTGTTTTCTGAAAAAAATCAATTTTCGTGGGAGATGGAAAAAGAAGTGCAATTTGATTCCAAAAATTTTGAAAAAAATATTTTTAGAATCTACAGACAAAATTTGATGAGACTTTAGTTTGCACCATCTTCAAATTCCTCACAGTTTAGCCGCTATAGGTACCCGAATGTGAAGATTTAGTTAAAAATAATAATTTCAGTGTCCAGTTTGGCCAAAAATTGTAAACCACTATTATGGGATAGAAAGAAGTGCATGTTGAAGATATTTCATCTGGTCTAGCAAATGAAGAGGTTACTTTTGAGGACACTCAGATTCCTCCTGATGTGCATGATACTGAAGAACCTATGGAGACTAAAGCTCCTAAAGATGTGTCGGTTGAAGAAAAGGAGATATCAGCTGAAGAAGTTGAAATTCCAAAAGACGAGCAAAAATTTGTGGCTGAGGAAATAGTGGTTGAGGAAAAGAAGGTTGAAGTTAAGGAAGATCTTGTGGAAGCAAGAGACACTACAAAGGCAGTGAAGAAATTTATAGAAGAACAACATGAAGAATTTAACCTTGAATTGGGAGAAGGTCATATTCATTTGTCTACTTTGTCCCCAATTTAGAAAATGAAAGTTGTATCATTTGCATAGGCTAAGGCTAGGGAAGAAATTCTGAAGTCTCACATTGAGGACAATGAGTTATTGAATCTTGCATCTAGTATTCTGGAGAATATCATGCCTACTCATGTTAAGGATACATATGGTTCTTCCTTCGATGAGCTGAAGAAGCTTATCAATTTTGTAAGTACTCATTTTGAGTCACTTGAGAAGTCAGCTTTGGTCAAGGTACAAAAGGAATTTGATGGCAAAAGGTTTAGTAGATTGGAAGGTATGATAGTTTATGATAAATCTATGTTAGCTACCTGTGTGAATAATTTTCAAAGTGCTCTATCTGAAGGTGGGAAGATCTATAAGTCATTTTTGTCTTTGTCTAAACTTACTAAGGACAATGAGAAGAAGATTAAGGATCATGAGAAACAGTTAGCTGTTATTTTTTATGCCTTTGATCCTTTAACGGTTTCTATTGGACAGCAAGAAGGTCGAGTTATAGCCCTACTTGACAAGATAAAGAGTTTGAAGCATGATAATGATAGAGTTGTGGAAAGAACTTGTGAACTTAGAGGCCTAATTGGTCCAAAGATGGAAACTATGTTGAATGCTTTGAAGGAAGCACAAGATGCTATGGTGGTCAGTGATCAAGTGAATCTTGAATCTGCAGAGATGCAATCTTCTTTATTTTTTGGTCACATGACTATTCTGGAGAGTCTCAAGAAGGGTTGGGACACAAGCTTGAACCTAATGAAGACAAATTTTGTAGATATTTTGCAGTTTGTGTAAGTTGTTGAAACAAGTCTATACATATGCAATTTGAATTTTTTGCTTGTTTATAGAAGTTTTGTATGTGGATTCCTCGTCTTTGCAATTGATGTCAAAGGGGGAGAATAGAACAGTGAAAAATTTATATCCATCTAAGGGGGGGTTGTAGTTTTGAGCTATGGATGAAAATCTTTTTGGAGTTTTGGTGGCAGTGTATTTATGTTGGTACTGATCCGACACTTATTCATTTTTTACTAAGTGTTTCCATCAATGCCAAAGGGGGATATTGTTGGCAAGAGACACTACACATGTTTTCTAGTGTTGTCATTGATGGAAAACCTTGTCAATAAGATGATCTGTATGTCATCATTTGATCATATCGACAAACAGATTGAAGATCAATGATCATCTATTAAGTTAGAACAGAGCATTCGGTAGATTTGTGTTCTTTGATTCATATGCAAATTTTTTGTTAGTATTTTGTGCTATGGATCTCAAGGATGATTGGTCGATGGATTATCTATGTTATTTGTAAATCTTGGTGCCTCGTACCAATTTGAGTGTAAGTTAGAAGATTCGGTTGACTAATTTTCTATTCATCAGTGTATGAAGGCTAACTTGGTGGATGTAGCGTGTCATGAATATTTGAGGAGTTATTGTTTAAGTATTTTTGTGTTCTAGCATTTTTTTTGGGTCCTCACTATGTTGTGACCAAATTTTGGGAATGCATTGAATATTATGCATTATTTGAGCCGAATAGTTTGTGAATATTTCTTATTTTGTTGAAGCTAACATGAAGCGATTAAATCCTTATCAGGGGATATATATGTAATCGATTTGGTGCATGTTTGGTGTGATTTGATGTATGTTGCGAATATCAGAAGGATTGAAGAGCGTTTATGCATAGTTTCACTTGCGTATTAAGGATTTTGTGAAGCAAATTAGAACAGAATAGAACAGAAGAGTAGAATCAATTAAAAGTTCAAGAGAGCGATTGATGAGCCTAACCGAAACTGTAATCAGGCACTTGTAGATGCTACTTTCTCGTTGAAATTTTGGATGTTATCCAAATATTTGTAAGAAGTGATCCTTTTAGTTTTGAGTAGTGAGCTCTATGGCAGTGTGCCTTAATGCAAGTGCATTCCCATTTTGTAAATTTTCCTTTTGAGTATACTCAGACAATATTATGGATTGACCTCCATGTGGTTTTTCCCCTAACAGGGTTTCCACGTAAAAATCCTTGTGTTATGGTGGTGTGGTTATTTATCTTATGTGCATGCATCTTTATTTTGGTTGAATGTTATCAATACTTTAAGGATCAGATTAATAAAGTTAAAAATTGTAGAACATTGATTCACCCCCCCTCTCAATGTTCCTTGATTCCAACAAAAGGGTTTTGAATACAAAACAAAAAAAAGAGAGTAGGTATTGCACCTACCATGCCATCACATTAGAAGGAGTGGCCTCCTCAACATACTGGTAGTGGAGGATTCAACACCCCCACTAAAGGCCCATTATAGCCACTTGGCAGCAATTCAAACTCAACCAAAATTTACTTGCTGACCTTTTTTAAAAAATTTGGATTTTTCCCTCTACTATGAAAATTGTCCAACAATTACATCAAAACCATCGACTTTCAAAAAATTCTAAACACCTATTTTTGGCAAGAATCTACTATATAGAGCATAATCCAATGCATAAACTAGGTGAGTATATTCCCACCATATAGAGAATCACAGAGAAAATTTTGAGCATCAAGGAAGCATATTTTGGGGAATCATTTTCTTTTCCAAGTGAAGAGAATATTCTATTGTTGACATCATATTGACATCAATTGTAGGGCCTATCTCTTGCTCCTCTACTAGCCCCATTTGACCTAAAGGAGCATTTTTTAATTTTGGAATAACTTGGGCATCCTATGTCAAAATCAAGAAAACAAGTTATCATCACAAATATGGTTTTGTGTTCTTTCTAGTGGTGTAATTCTCATCATCATGTTTTTTGCTAGTTCATTTTACTCTTATTCAAAGTCAAGTCTTCATTTTCTACTTTCGAGCTCATAACTTTTCACCAGTATCTTTAATATTTTTTATTCTTGTGGTGTTGGAAAGATAATTCAAAGCTCTTCAGATTCATTCATGCACTTTTTCCAAAATCTACACTAGGTACATTTTATTGAGTATTTTGTGATTTGACATTTCTATCAATTACTTGGACACCTTAGCACCTAGAACAGATCTATTTGTGTGAGATAGTGCTTGCATGGTGTGTCCTTTTTTGGCTTCTTCTTAACTCATGATGGTGTCCTCTTTATAGTGGAATTATCCCTAATACCCCTTAAAAGTGTGACTCCTCATGCCATGTTATGTCCCCTTAGTGGTGGTATTATGCTTAATACCCCCAAGATGTGACCCCTCATTCCATGATTTTTCCTCTCTTAGTGGCGGTGTCATGTATGATACTCCCTAAATTGTGACCTTCAATATATTGAATAATATCCTCTTTGATCCATGTTGGCATAATATACCCCTTTTGTGGTGGTGTTATTTATAGCACTCCTTGAGGTGGCTTAATTATTTCACTCCCCATGATGTTAAACTTTGTACACCCCCTAAGGTGATTTCATCTCCCATGACATTAAAATTTGTGCACCCCCTAAGGTGATTTCATCCCCCATGATGTTAAACTTTGTACACTCCTTGAGGTGATTTCGTCCCCCATGATGTTAAACTTTGTACACCCCTTGAGGCGATTTCATCTCCTGTGATATTAAGCAGTCCCATGAGACACTAAACTTTGTGTGCTCCCTAGGGCTTTATTTGCAAAATAATTAATGGATTTTGCATAACACAACTTGTTGACTCATGAACTTGAGCACCCTTTTTAACATGACCACCTTGTATAACACAACTTGCTTTCTAGTGGAGCCATGTATTTCATGAGATGCCTAGCATAATGCAGCTTACTAGCCTTGTGAAACCCATCATGTTGCATGGACACCTAACATAACACAACTTGCTAACTAATATATCTATGTAGGTCATGAGTGGTTCAACATAATACATCTTGATAAGCCCTTGTGAGAGAAATATCTTGTCTAACATAGATTCGAGAGATGTCATTTGGTATTTGAGACAAATTTAAGACTAAGGTCTCTTTTCCTTACCGACTCAAATCCTTTTAATACTAACCATGTGTTTTTGTTTTGTTACATGTATCTTATTTATGTTTGCATTGTGTTGCAACATGCAGTGTTATATTTTGTGTTTATGTTCATATTATGTGACATTGTGTCTTCATTGTGTATGCTTCAAGATTGTCATGTTGCATTTCACTTCAAATGTGTGTTCCTTTGTGGACTTATATTGTTTTTCCATAGGATCTTAAATATGGTGGCTAGTGCATCCCCTAGATTTGATGTTATTCTATCTCTTTAGTGTTTGGATAATTGAACCCCTATTGGGTTTTCCATACTTTAGTATGATTTTGAGTGTAACTTCATACTAGATCACTAAAGTGGGGGCTAAATTTAGTGTCGAAAATTTTCACCCTTGACAATTTCACACTAGGTTTAGCTCCCCCCTATGTGCTATGATCCAATCATTCTTTTAATTGCACCTTTTATGAATATCTTCAAAAAATCAAATAATGGGAATGAAAATAGTTATTTAATATTTTCCCTCAATTTTTAAGGCTCTAAAAAGGATGGGTCTAGACTAAGGCACCCCACACCCTTGTCCAACCCTTTTTGGCTCCATTTTGGATATTTCAATGTCAATATTTTATTATTTAAAATTCCAATCTCATTTGTTGATTATCAGCATTTTATTTTTGGTAAATTAGAAGAATTGAATATAAATACTAGTTATTTTCATCATTTCAATCCTAGCACTTTCATTGAGAAAATTGAACATCCTAAAAGCAATCAAGAGAAAAATTATCAAAATTATTGTAGCATTTATTTCAATCAAGCATCATATCCATCACTCATCATGTTTTTATGTAAGTTTTTTCATGTTTTGTGATTAATAACACTTGCAAGACTTCAAATAAAATAAATCCTTGAAGGTGATGACTACATGAATTCAGTCCATCAAGGAATGCAAATTTAAATGGTGAGTTGCGGTAATTTTTCAATTTATAATTTTTTTATCATTTAGCATTTGCCTGATCAAGGATAAGCTCTCTTTATACATCGTCATAGCCATTGTGGAGGTAGAAGTACCAAAATGGGGTTTGACTTAGGCAAGCCCCTATATGGCACAACCCTTCCCCCTCTTCCATGCATGCAAGTTTTCAAATCTAAAGCAAATTGGAGTAAGATTGAGGACTAATTACTCATTCATGTATTCAAGCCCTACAAGTTGTCAAGACAAGGAAAGTGAATTTTAACATTAACAGACAAAGTTTTGATAGTGATCCCAAGAGAACGGGACTTACAGACCAAGGATCCATAGGATCATGAAATCAAATGTTGAATAGAAAGAATCCAATCTAGGACACCCCACTCCCTTGACTAGTCATTTCAACCTCAAATTTATACTCCAAGTTCCTATGTGTCTACCTTCTACATTTTTGGAATATGTTTCTATCTTTTTATTCTATATTTCTTAGAAGTCATCACAGTTTGCTACATTTTCATAGTTAGCCTAGAAACATCATTGCATAGTCAATTAAAAGTCAATTAATCATCACACACACACAAAATAGGGATTAAAACCCTGATCCACCATTTTGGCTCTTCCATTGAGGTTTATAGCCAAGTAGATATTGAGATCACTTTTAATCCAGGCTAAGAACCCTAATTGGAAGAAGTGTGATTTAAGACCTAGATCCCTTTTTCCATAGTCAATTAAATCATCCTAGTTTGTTGCATTTTCATAGTCAATTAATCATCACACACACAAAATAAGGATTAAAACTCTGATCCACCATTTTGGCTCTTCCATTGAGGTTTGTAGCCAAGTAGATATTGAGATCATTTTTAATCCCTAATGTCCTTGATTGGAAGAAGTGTGATTTAAGACATAGATCCCTTTTTCCAATCAAACAGGGGTTTCATATTGGTATAATAGATTTATAATTATCATGAATTTTATTTTGATTTTACATGGGGTTTTAGCTTTCTCATATATATGTAAGATTTTTTATTTTATTTTTAGAGTTTAAACACTAATTTCACAAAGGGGAAGATAAAGTATACAAAATAATAACTTATATTTAAACTCAAATAATTGCAAATAAATTGAAGAAGTTACCAAATTTAAATCCTATGGTGAAGTAGAGTTTTTCAAATAGATGTAATGTGGTTCCTCAAACACTCACTTCGAAAGTCCTACGTGTACCTATCAAAGACAATTGCTTTATTTACATAGGATGATGTGCCAATTTGTAGATTTTTAGTAGAGAGGATGGATGGTGAGAATTTTTTGGAAGATAAATGGCGGAGATTCAATGAGAGAGATTTCCAATAATTATGATGGAAATAAAGGGTTTAGATTCAATTTGTTTAAGATAAATAGCTAATATTGCATTTACTAAAATACTGATTTTTCGTTACCATAAAAATTGGGAGGAAAACATATTTACTTTTGGAAATGTTGGATGGAATATAAGTAAATTAAATATAAAAAAATTATTTAACTTAATTATTCATGTGAGGTGGAAATTGAGATAATTAAATAATAATATTATTTAATGAGACGTGGCATTGAATTAGTATGATCTTAGAATTGTTTTACATGTCTATTATGTCAATGAGGCATATAGATGTAAAAGGAATCTTATATATAAAAAAATATTATGTAAACTCAAAATATGTACATAAAATTATATAAACAAGATTAGGTCATGTAGGATCATTATAGGTAATAAGCACATGCCTAATCACAATCATTTTAGATGATCATTATGATCTTAATTTGTACCATGAGCCTCCATGTCACACTATTGGGAACAATATGTGTTAGAGAATGATGGTAAAATCCTAATATATGTTAACTATGGGATCATCATAATAGTCCTAAATGAAACTAAAGGTTTTTCATAGTCAAACATGGTTAAATTATGAGTTTAAAACCATGTTGAGTTGACATGATTGACCACACACATGTTTTGAAATAAAATCCTATTGGATTCGAAAAATTTAGCATTAACCTAATGGAGGGTTTCCTCTTAAGAATTGATCATTAGGATATAGCTAATGTCCTTGATGTTTTAAAGGGTTGTTTGGGAACCTAGAAACCAAAAATAAAACCTCTGAGGGGAAAATAGAGGGAAATGAACCATGATATGTTTAAATGGTTAATGCAATTAAATCTAATTTAAATTAGGGGTTTGGGACAAAGAGAAATTATGATGTCTCAAGACTCCATGGGTCCTATATTGGTCAAGTGACACTCAACATAATGGATGGTGTTCATATTGTTCAAGTGAATATTAGCTTATGCTTGAAGTTGAAACTAGTCATGCGGTACTTAACATGTGTGGGTCTTATTTGGTAAAGTGACACTAGGAAAATGTGTGACCTTGGAAGTGAAAAATTAAAAATTGATCTTAAATCATGGCTCTCTTTAGAGTTGAAATTAAACTAGGAAGCATGGAATTTGATTTATTTTGTCAATTATAATCTCCAAAGATAAATTGGGGTTTTTTTTTTGGGACAATACAATGTGATTCTAAATAATGGTATCATATATGATGCTCATCATGTTCTTGAATCTTGATTTGGGGATCAATCTAGTATTTTTTTTAACAAATAGCACAATAAGGAAAGAAGGTAGAATTTTAGCCAAATTAATTTATAGGGAAGGATAGTGAAAAGTTTTGTATCATGGAAGGTGGATACCTAGACAAGGATAAGTAGTATAAGTTCACACATTTTAGAGATTGAGGGAATTTCATGTGAGTTGTAAGAGCAAGTGAAATAAATTTTGTATACATCCAGAGAAACTTGTTTGAAAAGAATTTTATAGGTTTGAAATCTTTGTATGGAATAAAGAAAAATCTCAAAGCTTAGTATGGGGTGATCCCACAATACTGGTTTACAATTTTTGGCCAAACTAGACACTGAACTTATTTTTTCTAACTAAATATTCACTTTTGGGAACCTATTACGGCTAAACCTTGAGGAATTTGAAGATGATGCAAACTAGTGATTTGTGAAATTTTTTCTGTAGATTCTAAGTATATTTTTTTCAAAAATTTTGGAATCATATTGCACTTCTTTTTCCATCTCCTTCAAAAAATAGTTATTTTCAGTAAACACCATTTTTAAGGAGTGGTTCTCACCATATACAACATAACTTTTTTTCCATGAAGGATAAAATTCTATTTTTTTCGAATTTAGATTTGTAACTATGATATCTAGTGCTTTCATTTGGTCTCATAGTGCTTTATTGAATATTTTTTCCTTAATCAAGTTTCAAAGTCAAACCAATTACAATTTAGACATAGGCAGACTGTATACAACATAACTTTTTTTGTATGTATTGAAATTCATTTTTTTTCTTTTTGTTGGATCAAGGACTTCAATATATGGTGAATTGATATTTTTAATACTTTTTTTGATAATCTGCTATTTTTCCACATGTGTAGAACAAAGAGCTTGATTTTCGGTGAAAAACCTACATTCATAAGAAATAAAAATAAATATAATAATTAAATTAAATTTATTTAAAATTATACATTTTGGGAAGCTTATAATAAGGACTACATACTCAAAAAAAATTAAATTTAAATGAATTTATTTGATCCCCCAAAAGGTAAATCAAAAGTGGTTTTTTATCAGCATTTTGATAGGTGTAAAGGAGACCCCATTTAGGTATGGTTTAAAACTAGCGGGGTTCTATCCAAGGGGGTTTGATCTAAGGTGGTTCTATCAAACCCTCTTCAATTGGAATCCTTTAAATGAAATTTTGAAGGCTTAAATCATTATATTTTCTAGAAATATGTGATTTCAACTAGAATCAGGATCTCCCAGAAATTGTAAACCAGTATTGTGGGATCACCCTATGGGAAGATTAACATGTTACTCATTATTTTTTTCTAAATATCAATCCAAACATTATGTATACATCAAATGGAGGGAGATCAAGTATTGATCAATGTGTTATATTTCAACAATATTATGCACATGTAATCATCACCAAGGATAATTAATAACATGAACAAGGAGATTAAGGGAACCTTTGAAATGATATCTATCTTGGATTACCACATTATTCCCTTATGATTTAGGTACCTCAAGAAGAGGATGAGATATTTATATCTCAACCTAAGCATGCCAGCATTGGAGTTTCACCAAGTTCAATAAGTTGGATTATAGACCTACTATTAGGAAAAGGGTGTTGTACACTTTGCACAATAAAATAATAAATTCAATTATAAAAATACACATTTATTTGTGGTGCATATTTAGGACATGTATTTGGTCATATTAAATATTTATTTGGGTCCACTCGTAAAGTTGTCTATGATATTGGTTAGATATTTTATGTGTGGGTTGAGCATGCGAAAAATATTTAATATTGAGAAAACTTAAAATACCAAAAAGTAAATTTTGGGGTCAACTATTTTGTGTTATCATGGTTTTGAGGCACATGGTTTTACCTTACCACTTAGTTTTTAATGAGCTTGATTCTATAAAAGTAAGCACAATTTTAGTGATTGGGGTTGCCTAGTTGGTTGTTTGGCTTGGCTGCCAATCTAAATTGAGCTCTTTTATTGCTATCATGGTTTAGTGGGAGCTTTGGTAGTGGTGTGGATTCATTAGTTGGTAATGGATGATCTTGTACAATGGTTTTTGGGGTCATGGATGAGCTCTTGGATCTTATTTTTTATAATGAGAGTTCTTTGACATCTTGAACTTCATTGATAGGAGATGGTTATCATTATTTTCTCCAATTAGGTTTATGTAGGAAATGGTTTGATCCATAGTTGGAAGACCCACTGAGTTTTCAGTGAGTCTTGAAAAACTCTAGAGTTTTTTTCTGCCCGACGAGTATTTATGACTTTAACTCGCCAAGTCTTTCTTGCTGAATGTTTTCCAAAAATCACCAGTTTTTTGTGAGTTTTTGGCGAGTTTTTGTTGACTCTCCAATTTT